>JASFAX010001982.1:0-47939 GCA_030737875.1 Allium sativum | reverse complement strand
TCGTTGTTGAATGATCTTAATCTTATCTGAAGTTTCCCTCACCACATCTGGTCCAAGCATAAACTTCTCGCCAGTCTCTATCCAACATGATGGTGAGTTACACGGTCTTCCGTACAAAGCTTCAAACGGAGCCATACCGATACTGGATTGGTAGCTATTATTATATGCAAACTCTACTAGATGCAAATGGTCATCCCATGATCCACCAAAATCCAATATACATGCTCTCAAGAGATCTTCCAGAATACGATTCACCCTTTCTGTCTGACCGTCGGTCTGAGGATGGTATGCGGTACTGAGATGTAACCCTGACCCTAGAGCCTCTTGTAAGCTCTTCCAAAACCCACTAGTGAACAACGGGTCTCGGTCGCTCACAATGCTTTTAGGTACTCCATGAAATCTCACTACCCACTTCATATACAATTCTGCTAACTTAGCTGCCGTTCTGGTCGATTTGACTGGTATGAACCTTGCGCTTTTAGTCAATCGATCCACAATCACCCAAATGCTATCATGTCCCGATCTAGTCCTTGGTAAACCATCGATGAAATCCATCGAGACTTGCTCCCATTTCCATTCGGGAATTTCCAATGGCTGTAACAATCCACTAGGCTTCTTTTGCTCGGCTTTAACTAGCTGGCAATTCATGCATTTGGATATAAACTTCCCAACGTCTCTTTTCATTCCTTCCCAGTAGTAAGTCTGTTTCATGTCTCTATACATCTTATTACCACCGGGGTGTATAGTCAGCTTTGAGTGATGACATTCTCTAAGCACTTCATCCCTCAATCCATTGACATTGGGTACAACAAGCTTTCCATTCTTTCTAAGCCATCTATCTCGATCAAGCCCATACTTGTTCATCTCCTCATCGATACCCATCTCTAATTTGGAGATGATTTCCAATACATTAGGATCGTCCCTCTGACTAGAGCCGATCCGCTCAATCAAAGTGGGTCTGATCGTCAAACTTGCTAACATTTCTGGATCCAATTCGCACTTTGGTCTGAAATCAAACCCCACGATAAACTCCAGTTGCTTCCATTCAAGGAACATAGCCCCTAAGCTGGTATGTCTTCTACTCAATGCATCAGCCACCGCATTGCCCTTTCCTGGTGTGTATGCGATGTCAAAATCATAGGAAGCTAAGAACTCTAACCATCTCTGCTGACGGAGATTCAGATCTTTCTGAGAGAAGAGATACTTTAACGACTTATGATCTGTAAACAGCTCAAATCTTTCTCCCAAGAGATAGTGTCTCCACATCTTTAACGCGAACACGATTGCTGCCAACTCTAAATCATGGGTAGGGTATCTTCTCTCGTGCGGTTTCAATTGCCGACTTGCGTAAGCTACAACCCTACCGCCTTGCATCAATACAGCACCCAGTCCGGTACCACAGGCATCCGTGTATACCGTCATCTCTTCATCCCCCTTAGGAATGACTAACACTGGTGCGCTTGTCAACTTGTCCTTTAGACTTTTGAATGCATTCTCGCACCTTTCATCCCAGACAAAAGCTTGATTCTTCTTGGTCAACTGGATCAATGGTGCTGCTATCTTGGAGAAACCTTGGATAAACTTACGATAATATCCCGCTAACCCCAAGAAACTTCTTACGTCTGTTGCATTCTTGGGCGTAGGCCAATCCTGTACCGTAGCCACCTTTGCTGGGTCCACGGCAATACCGTCCTCTGATACAACATGGCCCAAGAACCTCACTTCCCTCTTCCAGAAGTGACACTTAGAAAACTTTGCTTTCAATTGGTGTTTTCTCAACACCTCCATCACTACCCTTAAATGTTCCTTGTGTTCTTCCTCCGTCTTCGAATAGACCAAAATATCATCGACGAACACAAGGACAAACTTATTCAACTGATCTCTGAATAACCTATTCATAAGATCCACAAAATATGCTGGGGCATTGGTCAGCCCGAATGGCATGACCAACCACTCATAAAACCCAGACGTCGTCCGAAATGCCGTTTTAGCTATACTCTCAGCTTCCACTCTAAGCTGATGAAAACCTGTCGCGAGATCCAACTGAGAAAATACTCTCGCGCCACTCAACTGATCAAACAAATCATCTATCCGCGGTAGAGGATACTTGTTCTTCCTCGTCACTTTATTCAACTCGCGGTAGTCTACACACAAACGAAGGGAACCATCCGCCTTGGTAGCAAACACAACTGGTGCTCCCCATTCAGAAACACTCCTTCTGATAAATCCCTTCTTCAAAAGATCGCTGACTTGCACCTCGAGCTCTCGCTACTCCCTTGGTGCCATACGACGAAGTGGCATCACTATAGGCCTGGCATCTTTTACCAAATCAATACGGAACTCAATCTCTCGGTGTGGTGGAAGTGCGGTCACTTCTTCGAAAACATCCGGATACTGGCCAACCACGGGCAAACCTGACAACTCACTATGCGGAATGTCGAGGGAGTTTAGAAAACTAGCCAATACCCCCTTACTGGGTAGACCACCAAACACTATCCTCCGCCCATCATCCGCTCTAGCTGTCACCAACAAGCCCTCACAGTCTACCACCACCCCGTATCTTTGGAGCCAATCTACTCCCAAAATAATGCCAAACCCAGTAAATCCCAAAACATAGCAATCACAAACAAACATGCATCCATGACTCGATAAGACCACATTACGACAAATCATGCTAAGGCTAGTAGAACCACCAATCGGGTTCGTCACTACTAAAGGTCTATCGACAATCTCGGGCTCCAATCCCAACCTATCTACCAGGTCACTAGATATGAAAGAACTGGAAGCTCCGGTATCAAACAAAACTCTAACAGGAACATCATAAACAGAAAGCATACCTTGAATGACGACATTCTTTCCCTTCTCCGCCGCAGTTGGGGCATTCGACGAAGAAGGAATAGCATTAAGGGCGTATGCTTTCACCATTTGCTTTTCTTTAGGGGGTTGCGGACACTTGTCCTTGTGATGTCCCATTTGGCCACAGTTGAAGCACTTCCTATCCGCTGGCTTGGCCCGGCAATTACTAGCATAATTGCCCTTCTTACCACAGCTGAAGCACTCAACATCTTGCTTATTCCTTTTCTTCTGGCCATCCTTAGCTTGGTTCTGCTTTCTCTTATTCTGGGAACCACCCTTCCCTCCACCACTTGCTTGTGGTTTTGGCTCTTCTGCAGATGCAACCTCAGTCTTCGACTTAGGGTAGAGACTCTCTGATCTTAATGCTTTCCCCACAATCGACTCAAACGTCTCATCGATGTGGTTAATAAGCCTTTCCCCTAAGTACTGATCTAACCCAGTTATGAATTTCTCATTCTTCTTCTCGGAAGTATCAATAAGAGATAACCCATACTTTGACAAAGTGTCGAATTCAGCAATATACTCCGAGACAGCTCTGCCATTCTGCTTGAGCTCCAAGAATTTCTTAAACAGCATTGACTTCTGAGCAGCTGGAATGAACTTCTCACTGAAGCGAGCTTTAAACTGCTCCCAAGTAATCTGATCTTCGGGAGTAGCTGCCTTTATAGCATTCCACCAATTCATTGCCCGCCCTTGCAGCTGACGGGACGCTAGCTTTCTCTTCATCGCATCTTCGATACCCAAATCCTCGAAGATACGTTCGCAACTATCCAACCAATCTTGAACATCTGTGGCCGACTCCGTTCCGTGAAACGACTTCCCACCAAGGCTAGTATAATCCTTATTCAACTTGGCGAAGTCGACCCTCGGCGCCTGCACTATTGGACCACCACCATTTCTACCATTGGGAGCTGCCCTCTGTACATCTCTAAGCATCTCTCTCATGAGGTCAGTAAACATCGTCCTCTTGTCAGCAGCATTCCCATTATTGGCTCCCCTACCGGTACCTCTAACATATCGGCTCATCGTCAATCTGAAAAAGGAAATGATTAACGACTCCATAGTGGTGCTAGTGCAGTACGACTTCACCCTTATACTACTAATAGTATATATATAGCTTTTGAAAACCAAAATAACCACAAATACGCTCTCTCGTATACGTATAATATCTCTCCCTGATAACTTCCCTAGGTTAACTACGCAACCTAGAGCTCTCATACCAAGTGTGACGGCCCGCCCCGAACCAACCGACATTTACTCCAAAAGTGCGCTGTACACATGTCCAGTTAGCACGGAACGGGTCGCCAGAAGGAATAAGGAAGAAGGAAATGAACATACAAAGGAACTTGTAGAATGTCTCACAGCGCATGGAATAAAATATAATAATAACATACTTGACATAAAACAGGTGAGACAGTGCATAAGCTGATAACTAATAATAAATGTCAACATCAGAGCAGCGGAAATCCAAATACAGCTTATTACAACTTTTCAAAATCTACTGTCTCTAAACAAAAGAAAGCTAAAGTGGAAGATGCACCACCAATGCCCAAGCAGTGATCTTCGACAACACAGGGAGAATACTATATATATATATTACGTGGAAGCCTCCTGCTCGTCTCCGGATCATCTACCCGTGCATCACCAGCTAACCTGTCTCTAGTCTGCTCGTGTGAGCACCCAGAGTAATAAGAAGAGACATAAAACTCTGGGTCAGACATAAAGCCTGGTGTGAGCGATAAGCATCTAAACAGAATGATAACAGGTATACTAAACCATACCTGAACCTGGACCTGCAACCAAAGAGTTAGTACCACATACCGTACAATACTCCAAGGTGCCATAATGAATAGTGTAAAGAATACGGGGGTGGGGTGTGTATGTCATAATGATAGCAAACAAACCATCCATAGCAACCATCCTCACATCTCTCACTCAGTGCGTAAAGCATACGACATCTACCACTTTGGAACACTAGACAAAATTGAGGTAACGACGAATCCCGTCTTGTAGAAACTCTGCTATGACCAAGCTAAACATATAGAGTCATGACCAAACATTTCAATGACTCACTTCATTGGTTGTAGCCCTTGGTTCTACCGATGCCATAATGGCCCTGAATCCGCCTTCGTACCTCCTACCATAGTGGTCCAAAGCTATAGACGTCGACAACCCCTTGGCACGCGTCCCGCAGCAAAACCCAACCATGAAGCGAACTCGTTGATTCCCATCTGAATCTTGAGCTCTAACTTCTCATTTGGGCTTCCTTTGCATCTCGGGTTTCAGTCATCACCGGATCGGTTCGGATCCCCTCATTGCCATCGGCTCGGTTCGGGTCCCCTCATTGCCATCGGTTCGGTTCGGCCTTTAGCTCCTCATCATCAACGCGGCGCGGCTCGTGGCGTCCATCTGGTAGCGGTTCGGATCGGCCTCCCCCAAGCACACCGGTTCGGGTCGCACCTTCTGCTCACGAGTGGTTCGGATCGTGGTCACCTCACTGGATCGGTTCGGGCTCCTCTTCGTGAAGCAACACGGATCGCCTCGCGAAGTCTTGATCAGATCGGATCGTATCGCGCCGTCGGATCGGAGTCTCCCACAAGAGCAGGTCAGATCGGAGTCTTCAAGAATCGACGGATCGGATCGGGTCGCACCATCGGATCGGGGTCTTCAGCCATCGGCAGATCGGGTCGCGCCATCGGATCGGATCGCCCTCACTCCCACCGATCCGGTTCGGATGATTTCCTGCAGTTCTTCCAGCGAGCAGTTTACGCCATTCGACGGCGTTTTTGACAAATCTAACACTTCTAATCAATCATAAAACACACCATAGGGTCATAGCAACATGTAATAGCAACTACAACAGCAAACAACCATTCAAATGAATCAAAATGGATCAAAAGTGGCCAAAACTCCTTATTTTCCCTTAAGCATGTTTAAGTAAAACCGATCATAGGGTTAACAAAACTTAATCAAATCGAACCAAATTTCAACCAGAGGCATAAAACATTATTTAAGAATTTCTAAACATTTTTCCAGAATTTATTAGTGTATAAATTCGCTAATCTTCACTAATTACCCCTTAATTACCGTAATTAGTGCAAAAACTATGCAAATCACTCACCTTTGCCACAATAAAACTTCCAAATCTGAAGTGAACCTCTGATTTGCACGAATTCCAATATATAACAGCAGCTCTACCTCGGTCCTTGTGCTAATCCTCCTTGATTTGATGCCTCTAAGCCTTAATCCTTGATTAGGAAGTGATTTTGGGTGTTTTAGAGAGATTTAGAGAGTGGAGGCCATGGCTAGGTTAAGGGGAATGAAAGTGGCGGCTGGAAAATGACTAAAGAAATGTTTTCTAACCCTAATCAGCCCCTATATACTCCTAAACCCGAAATTCCCCTTTGGGCCTAGCCGTTAATCACCCGGTTAAGCCCAATTAAGCTGTTTTTCAACATCTGAAACTTGTTTCAGCCATATCTCCCAAACGGTGAGTCCGTTTGGCTAATGTGACCACTCTACGGAAAGAGAAACCATCATCCGGAGCTAATGGAAGTGGTTTTAGGTCAAAATTCCTTTCCAGTCAAAAGTTATGGCCAAAACAGTGCCAACTAGGGGTAAAATGGTCATTTAAAAATCGGGAAAAAAATCATGAACATGGGAAATGACCCCAATAGTCGTCCCCCAAAGTTACATGACCATACAACTTCGTATGTGAAAGAAATAAATATTCTACGATCCTATGATGCGTAGAATACGGGTCGTTACAGCCTGTGTGGCGGTTTGGGGATTTTTATCGAAGCTCCCGGTACAAAGGAGGTTATGGCGATTTTTTCCGGAAATTCAAGGAGTAATAATATTTCTAAGGAAATTCGATAGTTAGAAATCAATGTATCGATATATATAGAATTCGATAAAGAAATGAACTTAAAAATATAAGATTATAAACAAAAAGGAAATCTATAAATTAGATTGGTTAAAAACAGAAAGAGAAGTGTATACGTGTTTTAGAAATGGAAAGTTGGTTTAAGATGGTGTTAATTATTCGAGTTAGCGGTCTTGTCTGTTTTGAAGTTAATAATATTTTCAATCAAGGTCGGAGAGGTAATTATACCCCAACTTGATTGATTTCATTATTAGCTGATAAGTAGAAAGATCCAGTCTCGAAGAGAAATGTTTAAAAGAGATTTAGTTGAATAAAGTATTTCGGTTGTTGTAGCGATGTTTTATATAACATTCGTTTTAACCCAGATAAGTGGAATTTTGGAAATATAGTAATAAATATTTCCAAAGTCTAAAAATGAATGGCCATAAAAGAGATAAGTAACTGGAATATTTTCCAATTATAAATTGAAGATATTTTCTACGTACAGAAAATAAAAGAAGGCAATATATGGAAATATTTTCCAGTGTTAATAACATATATTTTCAAAACATAGAAAATAAGGAAATTTGGATACATACATATATATATATATGTGCGTGTTTGATGATGTGATCGATAATTCCATTTGGAAATAAGGTCGTTGTGTGCACACGGACATTTTTCATTTGATAGTTAAATCACCGACTATCAAAGTTTTGGCCATTTTTAACGTTGTTAATATGGAGAGACCAGTTGGATTCTTAATCCAAAGAACCACTCCATATTAGCATAAGCGTTGCGAATCATATATGCCAAAGAAAACTGAAGACGGAGTAAAGTGCAAGGGCTGTTGTATAAATCCTAGGTAGAGATTGCCTAGGATGGATGTACTGAATAGTGCCTTCGGTTTCGTTCAATCCCAGAATGAAAGTAAATGGACGAATGTCTGAAAGGGTATTTCCCATAATCGAATGGGTTGGTCTGTATAAATATATATGGTTGCAACAGATTTATTCCCTTAGCATAACATCCAGAATATTCGTGCAAATCAATTAGTGATTAACGGATCTGACAATGTGGCATTCAAAGTGATTGTGCTATCAATGAATTGCAAGAAATCATAGCCTCAGGTCTCAACAACCGGGAAATGACAAAAATCGGGCAGGCAGCATGGCTATGTGGGTCGCTCCCATTAGGGTGTATAATCACCTATCTAGAGATTCATTTAATTCCTTATTCTATTCGATGTTGTCCCATTTGGGAAACGGTTGCTGATCCCAACCGTTGGTGATATACATTCGATGCACTCAAGCGAAATGAGTGGTCGGTCATGTGTGGGCCGGGTTGCAAGATGATCTTGTTGAACCCAGTGTATTCCTCTCGAGAGATACACTAGCGGAAGGTGGTTCCATGCCTTGTCATGTTGGAAATCCAATCTCCAATAAGCACCCTGCGGTTCTTGATTTTATATTATATATGGAGCGTGAGATGCAAGCGTTCCGCTAGATTCTATTTATTTGATTAAACATTATTATAATATCACTAGGTTTTTGTATTAAAGTGTTTTGGGTTATAGTAAGGTAAAAACCGTCCATGTTTATGTGTGGCTGGTCTTACTATTATCATTTCTTTAGAAAGGATTTTTAAAGTTAAACAAATGGTTGGAGTTTACTCACACCAGTTCCATGACTGACCCAGAGGTTATTTTTGTTTGTTTTCCCTAAACTCTTGGGTGCCCAAATTTGTGCGAGCAGTCAAGTAGTCAGGATTTTTCAAATTCACTTAGGAGAGCAGGAAGCGGGAGGCTTCACTAGTTAGCTATAGACTATCATATATTCCGCTGTGAACCATGTTTGTATCTGGAAACATATGTTTATAACTATTCCAGGAATAACTGTTGTGCTCTGATGATGGTATGTATATAAAGTTACTG
Organism: Allium sativum; assembly: GCA_030737875.1. Lineage (NCBI taxonomy): Eukaryota > Viridiplantae > Streptophyta > Magnoliopsida > Asparagales > Amaryllidaceae > Allium > Allium sativum. The sequence goes on along the minus strand of JASFAX010001982.1, from coordinate 39,285 downwards.
ATTTGTATTTCAAAAGTTATGTTATATAATATATTTATTCGTTCCGCTGTGAGATTTGTCTTCTTTGTTTCCTTCTATTCTAATATTTCCTTCTTTCTATTTCTCATCCCCTAACATCTTTCTAATAATGATTCGTATTTTCTGTGCAATTTGGGTTGGACTTGTGGTGTTATTAGTCGACTCAGATAGTACAGATTTGCAGGTCATTACAGTTGGTATCAGAGCTTAGGTTGAGTGAATACCTAGGCTTGTGTGGCAGGTGCTCATTAGAGATTGGGTCAGTGGAACCCTAGAATGATTTGAGTGTATATGGACGAGAGAGTGTATTTTTTAATTGATATAAAATTTGTTTTATATTGTGTTGGCTAGTCTGTTGGGTGGTTTATGAATTCTGATCGAATCGTGGGACGCCACGATGTCGATAAGAGTTTGTAAATACTTGAACAGAAGATTGAACACGATATTGTTTTAAAGTGGGTAAATAAAATAATTTTGCCCAAAATTCTATCTTTATAGAAAAGGAATAATTTTCTAGAACTATTATATTATATGGATGAGTTGGTTGTTAATATTATTATCAAATTAGATTATAAAATTGAAATGGTTATATATAACCAAACAGAATTTGTATATGAATTAAATATACAAATGAGATGAATTAAAATTGAATTCAAACTAGAATTTGGAATTTAAAATCCTGGGAAGTTTGAAAATATTTTCTGAAGTATATTGAAATAATATAGCTATGTTTTGAAAGAAGTTTTGAATCAAAATCATTTGGATGGATTTTGAAAGTGATAAAGCACTGAACTCACTTCAGTGTCTGGAAAATAATTCTGATAATGACTGCAGCATCATCAGTGTTCATTTTCGAGTTTCTAAGTGATGAAGAACTACCTTAGAAAAGTTTTTGATGAAAAGTTGTTTGAAAGAAAACAAGTTGTTTTGGAAAGTCCAGATATTTTGAATTTGAAATAATTATACAATATTTGTATATATTTATGTGATTTCAAAAGGATTTGAAATAAAAACCCGGGAATGTGAATTCTGGAATTAAATTTAACTTAGACAAGTTAAATGGATCGAAGTGAATAAATTGATCAAATTCAATTTGAATGAATTTGAGTTGAATGGAAATATAATGATTGAAAATCATTCAAGTGAATGAAAAACCAAAAGTTTTGGTAGGACTTAGAAATAGATAAAGAGTTGAGTTTCAACATAAGTATGTTTTGAAAGGTTAATGGGTCTATAGTATTTTTCCTACCTTAGCAATTTTGGGGACGAAATTATTTTAAGGGAGGAAGAATGTAACGACCCGGATTTTCCGAACAGTTTAGTTTAAATATTTAATATGGTTTTTAAATATTGTGATTGATAATATAAATCGATATACGATTTTATTTTGAATATATATATATAAGTATTTAATCTAAAATAATTATAATAATACGAGAATCTGAATTTAATTGAACTCAAAATTTATTCTGGAGTCAAAATGTTTTATATGAATTTTTATTTGAATTAAAAACGATAATAATAATTTATTATCTAGAAATTGATTTGTTCTGAATTAAAATTATATTATATTAATTTAATATAGTATATACATTGAAATTAAATTTTAGAATATTTACTGTTTAGTTTAGAATTTCGTTATAACATTTAAATGGCAGTGGTAACGTTAAAATAGCGGTTCGTGTGTGAACCCTGAGATATTTCAATGGATAAGATCAAAATCGAATCGAAGATCAAATCGATATCTGTTTAAAATAAAGTGAAAATCTCTATATATCTGTAACAACCCAAAAGTTTCTAGATATTTAATTTTATATTTGATATAAAGAAATGGAATAATATTGGTTAAAGAGTAATGTTTGATCATTTATATGGTAATAATTATTTGGATTGAGCATATATACAAGATTTTTAATGTAGCTTATATTTGTAAATGTTAGATTTTGAATTTATTTGTAAGATAACCAAATGAGATGTGATTTATTTAGTTTGGGCATCCCATTTGTTAGCAATAAAATTTGGAAATTAAAATAGTGGAATCTATGTATAAAGTGGGTTTTAAGTTGATTTTTAATAAGTATAGTAAAGATGTAAATTGTATTAACCTAAGGGAAACTTTATGTTTGTTATTATGATAAAGAATTGGAATTTTGGAAATATAATATTTATAAACTTAATTAAATGCTGAGTTGTTTAAGGAGTAATTGAAATATGAATTCAAATGGATAAATAATTTAATTTGGGAACCTAAAATATGTGAAATTAATTTATAAAATTTATTTAAGTTAAAATTAGGTTAAAATGAAATTTATAAATATTTAATTTGAATGTAAAACAGTTAATCGAATAATTGAATATTTTATTTATTTAATTAACTGTGAAATTTAACGGTTATGGTAACTATCTCTGAATTCGACGAAACTGGCACCATTGGAACCGGAATGGTGAAATATGGTAGGATTTCAATTTGTGTTACAATCCGACTTACCGTTTTTATCGTACGAGAGAAAATGTGAACGAGATCATTATAAATGGATAATTGGGTGTTGTAACATTGGGCCTTCTCTAATTATATAAATAAAACCCTTTACCACTCCATCAGCCATTTCAACATACGTATATTTTTTTTCCACCGACTCTTTTCTCCTCAATGGCAGAAAGAAATTTATCAAACCCTTCTCCAAATGAAAATACAGACTTTAAAATAAAATTTCTCCAAACCCTAGCTAATTATATGTTGATACGAAGCTCTCAACGATACAAAGCTACGGGTAGGATCAGATTCGACACGTAGTGGATGGTTTCACCTGAAATCGCGGTCAAAGCCTCTAGAAATCGAAACTTATACATGCAAATTGGGGGGGTTTGATTTTGGTGTCAATCGGAGAAATTGGCATATGGGTTTTGTAGAGGAGAGTCATACGAACTCAACGGCGGTATTCGTTCGATTTATAGTGGTGTAGGCTGTCGGAATTTGGTCGAGGAAGGTCAGAAAACCCGTTTTAGGGCTGACGTCGCAACGGCGGTGGAGACTACCTGAAATGGTGGGACCGGTCCTGGTAGGTGCGGATTTCGATGACGGTCAAAATGGTGGAGGTGTGTGGTCTTGGTTCGGTCAGAAGAGGTGGCTATCGGCGGTCAAATTATGGGCGGATGGGTTGTTTTCATTCGGGTCCTATAGCGAGAAAGAAGAAGGGGAGCGGGAGAATACAGTTGACGTGTCAGCTTAGGGTAAGTGAGATTTTATTATTCAATTTTTATATATTTCAAAATTTTAAATAGAAAAACACTGATAACTCTCTCGTTTTAACTCGTATTTGAGCGCGGTTTGCTGCGTAGGGATCGTGGCGAGATTGCAGACGTTTTGGCACTGGTTTGGCTGCGATTGGTGATTGTAAATTTTTGGGCTTTGGCTGGACGTTCGATCCGCTAAACACCCAAAGGTGAGTGATTCTTCGCTCACGAATAACTATTTCATTCCCATGTTTATTGAATTAATTTATGAAATAAGTTTGATTGCATGGTTGTATTGATTTGGTGAACGATTGCTTATATTTGACATGCAAGTGGGTTACATGCAATGAAAATCAATAATTAGTTATTTAAATTTAAATTAAATTTCTAGTTGGAAACCCTGACACTTGTTAACCAATAAGATGATTCCATTTACTGTTGAATGAAATGTTTGTGATGGATTCCTTGGTTGATCTGGTTCTGAACTGATATTGCCTCGAATGTTATTTATTTCATTATATAGATGTTGTATGTTCATCATGACGATTAATCCCATGTACCCTTGATGTTGCGGGCATTGAATCAACCCTGGATTTATTGATTTAAAATGAATTAAGAACATAAAGTGAAATGATAAATCTCTATGACCCTGATTTGGATTGAAATGATAGACCCATCCCTGAATATCGAGAAATTAAATTTAAAATCACTTGGCCATAGGGTAGCAAATTATATATGGACATCGGTTGGTTAAATGATTTTCAATATTCGAAATTTTGTTGATGAAATTTGATTTAAAGGAAGTGTATCGATTTAGATAAGTTTTATTCTTCCTTTGAAAATCTGAATCTTAAAGATTATTTGAAATGATTTAAGTATTTTCCCAAAGTGAATTTGAAGGTTAAAGATTTAAATTTATACGATTTGGGATTTCCAAGGATTGGGCAAACTCGAGTATAATAAATTCTTATTGAATTTAATATTGGAATTAAGATAATCGAGAATACTCGAGATTGTTTTTCAAACTAAATATGAGTATAATATTGAATCCTTGAATTTGAAAATGGGTTTAAAATGGGATCTTTAAACAAGTCCTTTGAGTTAAGCAACTCCATTGAGACTGGAGTTTAGATTCGAGCATGGAAGTTCGGAAGAAAGAGTTAATTTTTAGCTAAAGAATTTTCTTATATATATTTTCACTGTTGATTTAAAATAACTATCCTCTCTTCAAGAAATTATTTATTAACTTCTATCTATAACTATTTTATTATAACAAATTTTTTCTTATATTCTATTATTTAAATTATTACTAAACTTTCAATTTACATATATATATATATATATATATATATATATATATATATATATAGTGTTCAAAATTTATCTTATCCTATTCTAACTATGATATTATATATATATTCTTTTATATAAAGGTTTCTTTATAAACATTAATTTTCATAGTTATATCCTTTAAAATTTTCATTTCTTCTGAATGGAAAGTGTTTGAATCTAAATCGTTGGTTCAAATGGAGTTGAGATAAGAATTCCTTCTATTTGAATATGAACCGATTTAAATCGATTTTATATGGATATATATATTTTATTCTTCTTGAATATAAATGGATCCTCTAAGAGATTTAAAATGAGTGGTTACGGAATATATATATATATATATATATATATTCTAGATGAATATGAATGGATTTTTACATAAGTCGGTTTGAGATAATTAAAATCTTTGATATGGAATATATTCCACTTGAATATAAATCGATTTGGAAGTATTATATGAGTATAATATAATGATATGGAAGTGTATTCTAGTCAGAATATAATCGGTTTTAGGAATGGTTGGAATATCGTGATATGAAATTTTATTCTATTGAATAAATTTGGTTCGAAACAGAATATGATATTTTGATATGAAAGCGAACCTTTATGAAATATAAAAGAACCAACCGATGTGAAAGATGTAAGCGTTGGTTGTTAAGGAGACCAGAGTCGACATAAAGCATACTCTCTGTCAGTGTCGATACCACTTTGACAATTGTGAACGTTATTACGTATCCAGAATGAGTATGATGACTTGGAGGCGATTATTGAATCGAAGAAGATGAACGATGAAACGACCCGAACTTCCCCGGTCCCCGAAGAGAAGGGGAAAGCGCGGATTGTTTTGAGAACACGACAAATAGAATGCAGACGGAAGAACATTTCATTGTATATTACAACAATGCATCAGATTACAAGAATATACAGAGTATAAATCAATATTACACAGAAATATCAGAGATTTAAATTACATTTAAATACATAGCAGCGAAAAATAATACAATACACAACTAGAAGAGATATACGGATACAAAGCTTTCCGGATATCGTTCCAGCTGTAAACCAGGATCCTGTGAATATAAATATGCAAAACCAAAACTACTAGCTGCCCGTGTCGAAAATAAGGGCACCCAGAGTTTAGGTTAAAACAATAAACTCCAAGTCAGTCATGGGACTGGTGTGAGAACTTAAACAGTTATTAATCTTTATTTTTAAAGTTAGGTAAATCAAGGGACCACGCCGTATAACACGGAACGGGTTTCCTCCCAAGAATACCAGTGCATAAAACAAACAGCGCAATGCTAAATAAAGAAAAATGAAGCTATTATAAGACCCAGGTCCTATCACACAATTCAACACAAGCCGGGGGATAGGGTTTTCCCTTATAACAGCCAAAGATTGCTTGATACGTTTAAAACAAATCATTTGATACTATTATAAATGTATAGTGTATAGAACAACTTCAAATCATAAATATCAATCATAGGCGGCATGAATGCCCCATACCACTATGTCGCCATATATAGGTTATACAATCAAAATCGCAAAGTCACGTATTTGGAAATAGGGTTTCCATCTATGAACCGAGGCCAGGGATCGTCCTCTACCGATTCGAGACAATCTAGCCTACCATGTCTCAGGATCAGAACGCATCGACCCTTGGAGCGACAGGGCCGGTCCACCGATGTGGATTAAAATGCCTGAACACTACGTTTCCCCGCCCTTTGGGGCGCAAATGAGCCAACGAATGGCTCCATCGGACCCGGATCGTCCGATCTAACCGAGGCGCCTCGCAACAGCAACAACCACACAGGTGAAAAGTATATAAATGTCAGGGCTGGTAGGTCACTGACCCCACCCTAGCTAGAAAGAAACGCATGCCCTCCCTGAGGTCCTCTCCTGTTTTTGGTTCACAACCGGGGTGCGAGGCTCGCGAATTCACGTTACACAAAGCTGTGCCACACAGGCTGTGCTTTGATCATCACCACAAGACTTTGCTTTTCAACAGAAGCCTCGATCAATTGCCACTTAGGCATGCCACACAGGCAATCCACTCCATGCGTTTGATATCCATCAATATATAACCCCTGAGCTCGTGCATCTAAGAGAAGGGTGTTAAGCAAAAGAATAAATTCTCCGCCGGCAAACAGATATATATTTAATAGAGATCAATCACACAGACTAAAATCCAATGTCAGACACACAGTCCATTTACAAGTCCGTTCTGGGTCTGAACGAAACTGGAGGCACCTAGTACCCCGCATATCCATCGATCTCCAAGTACGTCTGGACGATCACCAACTGTTTCCATCTTCTTGGGTGTACAGCCCAATCAAGATCATCAGTAATCACACAAACGACGTGGAGACCTCTGGTCTTTGACCATCGTCTTCATCTTCGACTTATCGTCGTATCAGTTATTCAGAATGGGATAAACCCGGTCTTTCCGGATAACTCGCGTATATTTTAAATAAGTGTTACACAAACACAACATACGCCTCATTCCAATTCATCAGTCACTAACCGTAAATTAACAAGAGAACAATTCCCCAAATATTAACCCCGAAGGCCGAAACCAACATCAGATCAATATCTAGAAAACCATTCTGCTTGGCTAACCGACAGTTAGTTTCTAAATTTCACATTCATAGGGAAAGGTTCCCGTTAATTTTATCCAAGATAAATTCCTTGAATTTATTCTCTAATCTCCTTTTGAATTTCGATTCAACTAGTGGAGATTAACGAATCTTACCGAAGTAATCATTTGTTTTAATTTCCCAATCCCAACCTATTCATCCCATGAAGTAAAACTGGTAAGACTTCATATCTAACACCACAGTGTTATCGGTAAATTCAATTACCATTTCACGTTCAAATCTAATTAAAGATTTAACTATCGCCTGGAGTAAAACAGGTGATACTCCATTCTCGATCTTTTCAATCTAATTAAAGGTTCATTAAAACTCCACTTAGTTTTAATCTTTAACGGGGTTAAAGAATCAGTGTCACTTAAAAACACTGTTCACGATAAACCCCAAAAATCAATTCGAATTCAATTCCAATTAAATATTATTTAATTGGTACACTTCATTAAATCTAAATAAAAAGATTTAATCTTTTCTCAACTGGGTTCAAGAACAGTGTTAATGAAGACACCATTCACGACAAACCCAAATCACATTTGATATTAGTTACAAGGCTCTGAATAGAAAATATACCGGCTTATATTCAATATCAAATTCCACGACAAACAAATATCGTATTGGAAATAACGATATAAATATATCTTTCAAATTTCCATAACAATATCTGTATAATCACGAAATCCAACTTCGAAATATTCCGAAGACAATTTCGATTCAAATCCATTCCAATGCAATCATTGGAAATTCTGGTTATTTTCAAAACCATTTCAAATTCAATTTATTTATTTAAAAATAAATAGAATTATAATTCTAGTTCAAAACTAGTTCATTTCGATAAAAATCTATTTTGATCTTTTCCAATATGCAGTTTTTCATCCCAATTCTTCCCAAATCATTTCTTATGATTTTACACAAATTATTGACATTTTTAATGATTTTATCAAGGCCCGTACAGTCGATTTCCATCAATGGCCATCGAACTGCACTTACAGCGACCTTTTTCAAATCTGATTTGGACATAATTCCAAATCCAACTGTTAGATTTCTAATTTCTCACATTCGTTAGAAAGCTCTTTTCGATACGAACCCAACGGTTCTGGTTTCAGGAGAATCCGACGGTCGGATCTCCCGTAATATCCGTTCGAAGTCAATGGTCGAAATTCGCGAACTGCCGCGGCGCGGCGCGTTCTATTCAGGCCATTATATTATATATATAATATATACTTCGTCGATTTCCTTTAAAACGTATTTTATAAATCATTTTAATATTCGTTTTCAAAACGATTTCAAATTCTATTTCAACTTCAAATCAAAATCGAATTTTCCAACATAAATTCATTTTTCTTTTCATTTCGAATTGATTTAATTCAAATTGATTTCTAATTCAATTTCTGTTCGTTTTCAATTCAATTTCAATTTCAATTCGAATTCATTTCTATTCAATTTCAATTTGAATTCATTTCTATTCAAAATATCAAATTTTGAAATCACTTTCGATATTCGTTATAAAATGAATAAAATCGATATAAATATCGTTCACGTCAAAATGGCGTCAATCTAATCAACACGGCTTCATATATTCATATTTTCAAATATTCCATTTCGAATATTTCTATTTCAAATATTTCTATTCAAATATTTCCTTTTTCAAATATTTCTATTTCAAATATTCTATTTCAAATATTCTATTTCAAATATTTCCTATTTCAAATATCTCTATTTCAAATATTCTATTTCAAATATTTCTATTTTAAATATTTCTTTTTCTAAACTGGAATGAGGCCCAATCAATTACCATATAATGTTAATTATATGGATTTTCTACAACCCATGTATATATCAACGATGACAAATAATCAACCATCATCCAAAGTGCATTCTACACTGTATAAGCATCAAATATAAATATCTAACGCTTATGACAGTCTGTCAATCAATTGATCGACATACAACTAAACAATCGGGATTAGTGTACGTCAAATATCATCCCAATACCCGTGTGGGGTTTCAAACAATCAAACACAGATTTTATTTGTGCAGTTGGGCGATGTGTAAAATTTATCGTCCCAATCAATATCAGTCAAATGTGTGTATATAAACAAATCGTCCAACTTGTTTATTTTTATTTCATTTCGTATACACGTTACAAATTCTATTTTTAACTATAAAGTATTTTTAACTATATAAATATTTTATTTTATTTCACATCACATCACACAATCAACTACACAGCAAAATCAAACAAACAAGCATACAAGCCGTCCATGTTCTGTGGACGACGGGTGTCAGGTGCTACTAAACACCGTCTACATCCTAGTATATATATATAACCAGAAAATTAAATTAAAGAGTGAGAAATTCTCACCGAAAGCTAAATCTAACGCCACGACTCTTCTTTGTAGAAAATCTTCATCGTTCTTGCCTCTTGTCAATTTTCACTGCCCGTATTCTCTACATATATAAAAATCGAATTTTTACTATGCTATTCAATATATAAAAATCGAATTTTTACTATGCTATTCAATATATAAAAATCGAATTTTTACTATGTTATTCAATATATAAAAATCGAATTTTTACTATGCTATTCAATATATAAAAATCGAATTTTTACTTCGCCATTCAATATATAAAAATCGAATTTTTACTTTGCTATTCAATATATAAAAATCGAATTTTTACTATGCTATTCAATATATAAAAATCGAATTTTTACTATGCTATTGAATATATAAAAATCGAATTTTTACTATGCTATTCAATATATAAAAATCGAATTTTTACTATGCTATTCAATATATAAAAATCGAATTTTTACTTCGCTATTCAATATATAAAAATCGAATTTTTACTACGCTATTCAATATATAAAAATCGAATTTTAACTATGCTATTCAATATATAAAAATCGAATTTTTACTTCGCTATTCTATATATAAAAATCGAATTTTTGCTTCGCTATTCAATATATAAAAATCGAATTTTTACTATGCTATTCAATATATAAAAATCGAATTTTTACTACGCTATTCAATATATAAAAATCGAATTTTTACTCTTCGCAGTATATAAAAATTCGTTCTTTCCATTACATTGAAGATCATAACTTTCCTTTACTAAAAATATAAACTTTCCTAAATTAAAAATCAAATATTTATTATATATAAAAATCATATTTTTCTTATGCTAAATCTAATTAAAAACTAAAAATAAAATTTAAACAAGTAAATAAAAACTCACTTTTGTTTATCTTCAAAGGATGGGGGCGTTAGGGCTTCGAGAGGAGGAAGGGGGAGGCTCGTGGGGTGCTCCGCGAGGTGGAAACGTTGAACGTCGGTCTTCATCTCATAGGAGGAGAGAGAAACGAGGGCGGAGGGGTTGGTAGGGGTTGCGTCGGGGTCTGCAGGTTGCGCAGGAGGAGGGGGTGTTGCCTGTAGTCGGAGGCGGTAGGTCTTGGTGTCGGGTGGACTGCGGTTTGCTCGAGAGCAGAAGGGGGCGGAAGAGAAGAGGTTGGAGGAGGAGTAGAGGGGAGCTCGGGGGTGGTGGGCGCTGGCTTCGACGGGCGGTGGCGATGGGTGGTGGTGTGTGGGCGACGGCTGAGCGATTTAGGGCATAGGTTTTTTTTATTATTATTTGTTTGATCTGAGTATGAGAGAGAGAAGAGGGGTTAAGGGAATATATATTTAATTATTTTAAATTTCAAAAAGGGTTTACTTTTATTTCGAACACGAAACGCGACCCACCGCCTATCGTCCATTGCTAATTACCCCCATTCCGAACACAACGGGATATGTATCGTAGGCTGATTTGATCATTTCGATCAGTTTTCGTCAAAATCAAAATATAACACTATATATTGAATTTGAACGCGCATTCCAATTTACTGGGGTCACATACTAACCCGAAAAATTCCCAAAAAATATTTTCTAGCTTCGTATTGACGATACGGTCCTAACAAAACTAGTTTCATTGAATTCTGAGACCGTTTGAAAAATGGCCATTTTCCAGTCGATTAAAATCAGCTGAAACTGGTCAAACGCGTTTTCCTTTGCCACGCTCACATATTGATTCAAAAAATTATGAAATTTGAAATCTAGCAATAACTTTACATCACGGATCCAACAAAAGTGGTTTCGTCGAAATCCGAGGTCGTTTGCAAAATTTCCATTTTTAAGGGCCTGAATTCCATAGCGACTATTCAGAATTTTCAACTGGGCATATCTTTTGATTTCCGCTATGAAATTTTGATTTTTCGGATTCGTTGGAAAAATATTCCCAATTAGATCCTATTATTTTTGGTTTCACTAAAATCTGGATTGTTTTGCACCCGGTACATTCAATTGAAATTTGAAATCGAATTATCGAACTACCGCGCCATTTTCAATTCTGTTATAATTATATATAATTATTTATATCCTAACGACGACGTATATAATATATACGTTCGAATTCTATTCAAAATAAATTTCTCGTCGATATTATTTAAAATAATTCATTTTAAATAATCAAAATTCGCTAAAATTGCAAAAATAAAAATTTTAAACTGGCCCAGATTTTCGGGTTGTTACAATCTCCCTCACTTAAAACTTTTCGTCCCCGAAAAGGAACAAAGTCGAAAGTGGTTTGATTGATCAACTCTACGTTCGATCTGGCTTCCATTCTCCAACTTTTCTGTTTCTGAGAATTTTCAAATTCTTCAAAAATTTGGCTAACACCCTAAATTTTCAAAAAATTTCGCCATAACCTCCCCTGCACCGGGAGCCACGGGAAAATCCCGAAATTGCCATACCGGCCTTCTGATCTCAAAAAGAAAAAGAAAAAGCCAAGCGGCTAGCCAGTAGGCTCATAAAATCATCATTACCCAAACAAAACAGTAAATTATGATAAACATGTACCTATTTGTCGGGAAACAAATTTTATTCTCTACTCTAGCCTCCTTGCTATGACCTGTTCAATGTAAGCACATGTATATGCAAGCAAATGCGACCAATTTTCAATACAGTTCAATATTTGATTCAAATGAACTAAATGGTTCAAATTTTAATTAATCAACCAATAATCAACAACACAAACATCAATCAATTAGTTGGTTATCATTTCAAATGCATAACTTTGATATATAGTCAAAAATCAGATTTTTGATGCCAAATCACAACAATAAGCCCTATCTAGTTTTGGTTCTCACACCAGTCAATAGGAAATATATAGAAATCTCACTTTTGTCGCTCGAATATAAACACTGATGATGAGGCCTCATCATCAGAATCTCCGGGCGACTAGAGTGTGATTCTATATCTATCCAATATATTAAAATTTCGAACACACGTTTGCAAGACGTATATGCAAAATCTCTATATACTGGACTGTCCTAATCAATATGAAATAAATAATCAAATACGAATAATCGATTTTAAATTTTCAAAACAAAATTTGTTTTCACTTTAAAATTATACTCTTCACACTCGTTCTAGGATACTACTGATCCTATCTCTAACGAGTCATTCTAATTGGATATTACTAATCCAATATCTGATGAATTCTTTCGTATGGTTCTAATGTGCCTTGTTCTCTGAGCTAGGTAAACCAAAGCTCTGATACCACGATGAAATGACCCGAACTTCCCCGGTCCCCGAAGAGAAGGGGAAAGCGCGGATTGTTTTGAGAACACGACAAATAGAATGCAGACGGAAGAACATTTCATTGTATATTACAACAATGCATCAGATTACAAGAATATACAGAGTATAAATCAATATTACACAGAAATATCAGAGATTTAAATTACATTTAAATACATAGCAGCGGAAAATAATACAATACACAACTAGAAGAGATATACGGATACAAAGCTTTCCGGATATCGTTCCAGCTATAAACCAGGATCCTGTGAATATAAATCTGCAAACCCAAAACTACTAGCTGCCCATGTCGAAAATATGGGCACCCAGAGTTTAGGTTAAAACGATAAACTCCAAGTCAGTCATGGGACTGGTGTGAGAACTAAAACAGTTATTAATCTTTATTTTTAAAGTTAGGTAAATCAAGGGACCACGCCGTATAACACGGAACGGGTTTCCTCCCAAGAATACCAGTGGATAAAACAAACAACGCAATGCTAAATAAAGAAAAATGAAGCTGTTATAAGACCCAAGTCCTATCACACAATGCAACGCAAGCCGGGGGATTAGGTTTTCCCTTATAACAGCCAAAGAATGCTTGATACGTTTAAAACAAATCATTTGATACTATTATAAATGTATAGTGTATAGAACAACTTCAAATCATAAATATCAATCATAGGCGGCATGAATGCCCCATACCACTATGTCGCCATATATAGGTTATACAATCAAAATCGCAAAGTCACGTATTTGGAAATTGGGTTTCCATCTTTGAACCGAGGCCAGGGATCGTCCTCTACCGATTTGAGACAATCTAGCCTACCATGTCTCAGGATCAGAACGCATCGACTCTTGGAGCGACAGGGCCGGTCCACCGATGTGGATTAAAATGCCTGAACACTACGTTTCCCCGCCCTTTGGGGCGCAAATGAGCCAACGAATGGCTCCATCGGACCCGGATCGTCCGATCTAACCGAGGCGCCTCGCAATAGCAACAACCACACAGGTGAAAAGTATATAAATGTCAGGGCTGGTAGGTCACTGACACCACCCTAGCTAGAAAGAAACGCATACCCTCCCTGAGGTCCTCTCCCGTTTTTGGTTCACAACCGGGGTGCGAGGCTCGCGAATTCACGTTACACAAAGCTGTGCCACATAGGCTGTGCTTTGATCATCACCACAAGACTTTGGTTTTCAACAGAAGCCTCGATCAATTACCACTTAGGCATGCCACACAGGCAATCCACTCCATGCGTTTGATATCCATCAATATATAACCCCTGAGCTCGTGCGTCTCAGAGAAGGGCGTTAAGCAAGAGAATAAATTCTCCGCCGCCAAACAGATATATATTTAATAGAGATCAATCATACAGACTAAAATCCAATGTCAGACACACAGTCCATTTACAAGTCTATTCTGGGTCTGAACGAAACCGGAGGCACCTAGTACCCCGCATATCCATCGATCTCCAAGTAGGTCTGGACGATCATCCACTGTTTCCATCTTCTTGGGTGTACAGCCCAATCAAGATCATCAGTAATCACCCAAACGACATGGAGACCTCCGGTCTTCGACCATCGTCTTCATCTTCGACTTATCGTCGTATCGGTTATTCAGAATGGGATAAACCCGGTCTTTCCGAATAACTCGCGTATATTTTAAATAAGTGTTACACAAACACAACATACGCCTCATTCCAATTCATCAGTCACTAACCGTAAATTAACGAGAGAACAGTTCCCCAAATATTAACCCCGAAGGCCGAAACCAACATCAGATCAATATCCTGAAAACCATTCTGCTTGGCTAACCGACAGTTAGTTTCTAAATTTCACATTCATAGGGAAAGGTTCCCATTAATTTTATCCAAGATAAATTCCTTGAATTTATTCTCTAATCTCCTTTTGAATTTCGATTCAACTAGTCGAGATTAACGAACCTTACCGAATTAATCATTTGTTTTAATTTCCCAATCCCAACCTATTCATCCCATGAAGTAAAACTGGTAAGACTTCATATCTAACACCACAGTGTTATCGGTAAATTCAATTACCATTTCACGTTCAAATCTTATTAAAGATTTAACTATCGCCTGGAGTAAAACTGGTGATACTCCATTCTCGATCTTTTCAATCTAATTAAAGGTTCATTAAAACTCCACTTAGTTTTAATCTTTAACGGGGTTAAAGAATCAGTGTCACTTAAAAACACTGTTCACGATAAACCCCAAAAATCAATTCGAATTCAATTCCAATTAAATATTATTTATTTGGTACACTTCATTAAATCTAAATAAAAGGATTTAATCTTTTCTCAACTGGGTTCAAGAACAGTGTTAATGAAGACACCATTCACGACAAACCCAAATCACATTTGATATTAGTTACAAGGCTCTGAATAGAAAATATACCGGCTTATATTCTATATCAAATTCCACGACAAACAAATATCGTATTGGAAATAACGATATAAATATATCTTTCAAATTTCCATAACAATATCTGTATAATCACGAAATCCAACATCGAAATATTCCGAAGACAATTTCGATTCAAATCCATTCCAATGCAATCATTGGAAATTCTGGTTATTTTCAAAACCATTTCAAATTCAATTTATTTATTTAAAAATAAATAGAATTATAATTCTAGTTCAAAACTAGTTCGTTTCGATAAAAATCTATTTTTATCTTTTCCAATATGGAGTTTTTCATCCCAATTCTTCCCAAATCATTTCTTATGATTTTACACAAATTATTGACATTTTTAATGATTTTATCAAGGCCCATACAGTCGATTTCCATCAATGGCCATCGAACTGCACTTACAGCGACCTTTTTCAAATCTGATTTGGACATAATTCCAAATCCAACCGTTAGATTTCTAATTTCTCACATTCGTTAGAAAGCTCTTTTCGATACGAACCCAAGGGTTCCGGTTTCAGGAGAATCCGACGGTCGGATCTCCCGTAATATCCGTTCGAAGTCAATGGTCGAAATTCGCGAACTGCCGCGGCGCGCCGCGTTCTATTCAGGCCATTATATTATATATATAATATATATAATATATACTTCGTCGATTTCCTTTAAAAAGTATTTTATAAATCATTTTAATATTCGTTTTCAAAACGATTTCAACTTCTACTTCAACTTCAAATCAAAATCGATTTTTCCAACATAAATTCATTTTTCTTTTCATTTCGAATTGATTTAATTCAAATTGATTTCTAATTCAATTTCTGTTCGTTTTCAATTCAATTCAATTTCAATTTCAATTCGAATTCATTTCTATTCAATTTCAATTTGAATTCATTTCTATTCAAAATATCAGATTTTGAAATCACTTTCGATATTCGTTATAAAATGAATAAAATCGATATAAATATCGTTCACATCAAAATGGCGTCAATCTAATCAACACGGCTTCATATATTCATATTTTCAAATATTCCATTTCGAATATTTCTATTTCAAATATTTCTATTCAAATATTTCCTTTTTCAAATATTTCTATTTCAAATATTCTATTTCAAATATTTCCTATTTCAAATATCTCTATTTCAAATATTCTATTTCAAATATCTCTATTTTAAATATTTCTTTTTCTAAACTGGAATGAGGCCCACTCAATTACCATATAATGTTAATTATATGGATTTTCTACAACCCATGTATATATCAACGATGACAAATAATCAACCATCATCCAAAGTGCATTCTACACTGTATAAGCATCAAATATAAATATCTAACGCTTATGACAGTCTGTCAATCAATCGATTGACATACAACTAAACAATCGGGATTAGTGTACGTCAAATATCATCCCAATACCCGTGTGGGGTTTCAAACAATCAAACACAGATTTTATTTGTGCAGTTGGGCGATGTGTAAAATTTATTGTCCCAATCAATATCAGTCAAATGTGTGTATATAAACAAATCGTCCGATTTGTTTATTTTTATTTCATTTCATATACACGTTAAAAATTCTATTTTTAACTATAAAATAATTTTAACTATATAAATATTTTATTTTATTTCACATCACATCACACAATCAACTACACAGCAAAATCAAACAAACAAGCATACAAGCCGTCCATGGTCTGTGGACGACGGGTGTCAGGTGCTACTAAACACCGTCTGCATCCTAGTATATATATAACTAGAAAATTAAATTAAAGAGTGAGAAATTTTCACCGAAAGCTAAATCCAATTCCACGACTCTTCTTTGTAGAAAATCTTCGTCGTTCTTGCCTCTTGTCAATTTTCACTGCCCGTATTCTCTACATATATAAAAATCGAATTTTTACTATGCTATTCAATATATAAAAATCGAATTTTTACTATGCTATTCAATATATAAAAATCGAATTTTTACCATGCTATTCAATATATAAAAATCGATTTTTTACTATGCTATTCAATATATAAAAATCGATTTTTTACTATGCTATTCAATGTATAAAAATCGAATTTTTACTATGCTATTCAATATATAAAAATCGAATTTTTACTTCGCTATTCAATATATAAAAATCGAATTTTTACTTCGCTATTCAATATATAAAAATCGAATTTTTACTATGCTATTCAATATATAAAAATCGAATTTTTACTATGCTATTCAATATATAAAAATCGAATTTTTACTATGCTATTCAATATATAAAAATCGAATTTTTACTATGCTATTCAAAATATAAAAATCGAATTTTTACTATGCTATTCAATATATAAAAATCGAATTTTTACTTCGCTATTCAATATATAAAAATCGAATTTTTACTATGCTATTCAATATATAAAAATCGAATTTTGCCTATGCTATTCAATATATAAAAATCGGATTTTTACTTCGCTATTCAATATATAAAAATCGGATTTTTACTTCGTTATTCAATATATAAAAATCGAATTTTTACTATGATATTCAATATATAAAAATCGAATTTTTACTTCGCTTTTCAATATATAAAAATCGAATTTTTACTTCGCTATTCAATATATAAAAATCGAATTTTTACTATGTTATTCAATATATAAAAATCGAATTTTTACTACGCTATTCAATATATAAAAATCGAATTTTTACTCTTCGCAGTATATAAAAATTCGTTCTTTCCATTACATTGAAGATCATAACTTTCCTTTACTAAAAATATAAACTTTCCTAAATTAAAAATCAAATATTTATTATATATAAAAATCATAATTTTCTTATGCAAAATCTAATTAAAAACTAAAAATAAAATTTAAACAAGTAAATAAAAACTCACTTTTGTTTATCTTCAGAGGATGGGGGCGTTAGGGCTTCGAGAGGAAGAAGGGGGAGGCTCGTGGGGTGCTCCGCGAGGTGGAAACGTTGAACGTCGGTCTTCATCTCATAGGAGGAGAGAGAAACGAGGGCGGAGGGGTTGGTAGGGGTTGCGTCGGGGTCTGCAGGTTGCGCAGGGGGAGGGGGTGTTGCCTGTAGTCGGGGGCGGCATGTCTTGGTGTCAGGTGGACTGCGGTTTGCTCGAGAGCAGAAGGGGGCGGAAGAGAAGAGGTTGGAGGAGGAGTAGAGGGGAGCTCGGGGGTGGTGGGCGCTGGCTTCAACGGGCGGTGGCGATGGGTGGTGGTGCGTGGGTGACGGCTGAGCGATTTAGGGCATAGGTTTTTTTTTATTTGTTCGATCTGAGTATGAGAGAGAGAAGAGGGGTTAAGGGAATATATATTTAATTATTTTAAATTTCAAAAAGGGTTGACTTTTATTTCGAACACGAAACGCGACCCACCGCTTGTCGTCCATAGGTAATTACCCCCATTCCAAACACAACGGGATATGTATCGTAGGCTGATTTGATCATTTCGATCAGTTTTCGTCAAAATCAAAATATAACTCTATATATTGAATTTGAACGCGCATTTCAATTTACTGGGGTCACATACTAACCCGAAAAATTCCCGAAAAATATATTCTAGCTTCGTATTGGCGATACGGTCCTAACAAAACTAGTTTCGTTGAATTCTGAGACCGTTTGAAAAATGGTTATTTTCCAGTCGATTAAAATCAACTGAAACTGGTCAAACGCGTTTTCCTTTGCCACGCTCACATATTGATTCGAAAAATTATGAAATTTGAAATCTAGCAATAACTTTACATCACGGATCCAACAAAAGTGGTTTCGTCGAAATCCGAGGTCGTTCGCAAAATTTCCATTTTTAAGGGCCTGAATTCCATAGCGACTATTCAGAATTTTCAACTGGGCATATCTTTTGATTTCCGCTATGAAATTTTGATTTTTAGGATTCGTTGGAAAGATATTCCCAATTAGATCCTATTATTTTTTGTTTCACTAAAATCCGGATTGTTTTGCACCCGGTACATTCAATTGAAATTTGAAATCGAATTATCGAACTACCGCGCCATTTTCAATTCTATTATAATTAAATATAATTATTTATATTCTAACGACGACGTATATAATATATACGTTCGAATTCTATTCAAAATAAATTTCTCGTCGAGATTATTTAATATAATTCATTTTAAATAATCAAAATTTGTTAAATTGCAAAAATAAAAATTTTAAACTGGCCCAGATTTTCGGGTTGTTACAAACGATGGCGAAATAGCCCTAACCTTCGGGTCAGAATTGAAATGACTAAAACAGGAGCTATAGCGTGACTAATTGAGGTAGCACCTTTGACCGGACACACTTCTTCGATACTATTTCTATGGCTATGATGATGATGATCTGGGCCCAATTATGACTTTGGGAGTGTGTTTCGAGTTGGGCGGTAATGGCTGCTATGCGTTACCACCGGTCCGGGAGTGAAATTGGTAGAATCATACCCTGGGCATTGCCTCGAGTGCCTTGTCATATAACCTTATCGAGCCCCATACGATTTTGATTTGTATCATACCTATGCAGTGCCCTATGATGCCATCGTTTACGGTGGGTTTACGGTACTGTATAGACTACGGTATTATAAACAGTGTAAGGGTAAAAATATAATCCCGCTTACGCTATTTTTAGTATTTATACTTTACTGAGTAGACACTACCATAATAGCGTATTATACTATCTATGTATTAGTTTAACGGATCCTTGAGAGATGAAAAATCCCGTAACATCTCTTGAGTTACCCCACCCATGACACTGATGTTATTTCGTATTTTGATTTGACTAATATGAGAATGATTTAGTGCTGATCCGAGTGTTTGTTGTGTTTCTTTTATGTAATACGCTCGGGTCAGCAGACGTTTGCAGTTGCCGAAGATGACTGTGCCTTGGAGATCGAAGACGAAGTTTGATTTATATTTCTTATATATATATATATATTTATTTATATATTTAATTATTTTCGCTGCCATGTGATGAAGCCTGTATATGTATAACTCTGATAATCGTTGTATGTTATGACCAATGTATACATTTCAACTGTTTAAACTGCTATTTGTTTATTATATGTTGTCCTTCCGCTGTGAGATTCTGTGATTGGGTTTTCTTTTCTTTCCTTCTTTTTCTTCTTTCCAATAACTACCTGCATTTGCGATTTGTTTGGGTCGACACGTGTGGTTTATTGTCGATTTGAACGGTCAAAAATGTGGGTTGTTACAATTTGGTACCAGAGCGATGGTTAGCAATAACCTTGGCTCTGTTGGGAATTAACTCATTAGAGATAGGGTTAGTGTTGCCCTAGAATGAGTTTGAGTAATATGAGAGAGCGTACTTGTACATTTGATATAAAATGATTTTTATATTGTGATGATTATTCTGTTGAATATTTATGGATTCTGGTCGATATATGGGACGCCATACGAACGATAGGAATTTCTAAAAATCGAACGGAATGAATTGATATGATATGGTTTCGATTATATTTTATATATATTTTATATTTTATATATATTTTATATACTATTAATGGTTTTAAGTGTATAGACATTGGTCGTTGGTAGGAATATTATTAAGTTGATACCTATTATGGTTGATTTGAAATAATAAATTTAATAAGGAAAATTTAATGGTTTGAAGAAATAGTTGAAAATGAAATGATACCATTAAATATAATTGGGTAAGAAAGGTTTGAGATTGAAATAGAAAGGAACTTGAAACTTGTTCCTGGGGTACTTATAAAATAGTTTTGTCAAATTTTGAAATAATATCATATTATAAGTATTGTCGAAGGGAATGGTTTAAAGGATTTTTTAAAGAAATAAGTGTGTAATCCCTTCTCGGACATCAGAACTGACTTCGGTAATGAGTGCACGCATTATCGACGTTTATTCTGAAGCGTTTAAGTGGGGCAGACCATCTGTATTTTCATAACTAGTTGAGAGGATTTTTGATTTAAATTCCTATAGTATAAGTTTGTATAAGAGTATAAGTATATGATATTTAAAACAAAGTTTAAGATTAACAAGAATTAGAGTTTTATATTCTTTCTTAAATTAAAGTTTTGGATTCAAAATTCATATGATAAGGTTTATAATATAGTATAAGTATATATGTATGGCATTTTAAGCTTGGTTTATAAATCCCGGAATCAAGCAATTTAAGTTTGTCCTAGCTAACGACATCGATTCAAGATTAATTTTCTCGATTCATTAGAGTTTTAGACTTTGAAATTTTAGAATGGACTTAAGAACTAAGAGGGTCGTCACCTAAACTCTTAAATAGGGTGATTATAAGGGTCAAACAATTCTCAACTTTGGTTGGTAAGGGTGTTAGAAGGAATTGAAATCTACTATGAAATAAAATTCAATTAAGCCAACTAAATCAATTGAAATTTGGCTGGGTAGTAAGAACGATAACACCCGACTTGGCTAATTCAGAAGTTAATAAGTTAGTTGAGGAGGTGTTGTAAGGAACTTATGTTGTTGCAAATATGGATTGCCGACAATATAAATTGAAAGGATGAATGATCGATAAATTAAACGAAGGAATCAAATGGTGAATTTATAGGTGTGAGAAATGAAAATTTAGCTTGAGTTGTGCTAAATAAATTGAATTTGGAAAACAAAACCTAAACTCGAAAACTTTAAGTTTTGAGATAAGGGAATGGAGATGTGCCCGAGGGAAAATATATAAAAAAAGGAAACCTTAGGAAATGAAAGGTAAAAGGTAACGGGAAAGGTAGAAATAGAATGAGTTATAAACAACAATATATTGGCAATAGTTTTGGGTTGGAATAATTAACAAGTGGATTTAAGCTATTTCGTGAAGAAGTTGAAAAGAAATTCATGATTAGTTGATGGAATATAATTTAAGTTAGTAAAAGAATCGAGTCAAGTAAAGTTTAACTTAAAAGAAAAAAAATCAAATAATAATGGTTGAGAACTAAGGATGAAATTTTTTGAGTGTGAACATTCCTTGATTCAAACCATGATTGAGAGTCGAATGAGTAATTCGAGTAAATGAAACAATATTTAAATTGAAATGAAATGGGAGAATGAATTCAATAAAAGGGAATAAGATAGAATTCAGAAAAATAAAATATAAACCATTTACAAGTTTGAGAGGGTTTGAAAGAGACATGGATAGTAAACATGGTAAAATAGAATGGTTTATATAAAAGACCATAACTTGTCTAACCTATGGTTATGAATTTAAAGTTAACTAAATAAAACGAGAGAAATAAAATGTTTGATATAAACGAAACCATCACGGATCTTAACCCTTGATTATGGATTGGAAGTTGACTTTGTGGAACGACATTCATG
Source organism: Allium sativum (assembly GCA_030737875.1). Taxonomy (NCBI): domain Eukaryota; kingdom Viridiplantae; phylum Streptophyta; class Magnoliopsida; order Asparagales; family Amaryllidaceae; genus Allium; species Allium sativum. The sequence goes on along the minus strand of JASFAX010001982.1, from coordinate 16,722 downwards.
TAATATGGATGGAGTAATAAGAATAAGTAATGGAATTTGGTAAGTTGACCCATATTTAATGAATTAATGATTCAATATAATCGAGATAGTGGAAGAGTAAAATGAGTTCAAGCTTAACTAAAATGAATGTCGATATGAAACGAGAAATTAGATAGAAAGAATATTAGAATAAAGTAAGCAATTGAAGGTAGATCCAATTCTTGAAAAATGAAGTGATAATAAAATCAAGTGTTAAGGATTTACAAAAAGTATTGGAATCGAAAGGTTGAAATTTCGAATAGAAATAAACCAACGTTATGAGAAAATCTAAAATAGTCTATAAGCTAGAGTAAAATGACCATAACTTTCCAATGAACAATCGGAATTTAACGATTCCGGACTTTTTAGAAACCTTAGAAACTGAACTAAATTTTTTGTTAATGAGACCCTGTCTAATTTTCATGATATTAGGTTGAAATCCAAGCGTTAGTTGTAGTTCAGCGCGTAGAAAATAAAAATCTGAAGCAGATACCTATATTGTTTTGACCATAACTTCCTAACGGAACGTCGGATTTTGATGTGCGAGTACAATTCAGAAAGCCCAAGATCTGGATTAAAACTTTTCCTTTATATTCTAAGTAAAATTTTGATGTTTAAAGGGTTAAAAACTGGGTTGAGCAACTCAGGCCTGCATTTTTCATTTTGGGGGCTGGAGCGTTCGCTCCCGCTAAAATGGCCATAACTTTTGAACGATTTATCCGAATTAGACGAGTCCGGACAATTCGGAAGGCCTGAAACAAATGCAAAAACTTTTGCCCATTATGCTATAGTCAGATTCCCCATCTAAGGGATGATAACCCTCAATTTGTTCATTGGTCTGTCGTTAACATTTTGGTTTTATAGTTGAAATGGTCGATATATGTTGTGTAAGTTGTATACAATTGCTATATATTGTATATATGTTGATTCTTATGGGTATGTGAGTATGTAGCAGGTGGAAGGAAGTCGCGCTACGCTACAGAGCTCGCTTGCGCTAAATACTAAGTGCTAAGTTAAGTAAAAATGCAAATAAACGCTAAAGAAAGGTACGTATTTGTGTTACAAGATTTTGGTGGCTTTATATTTTGTTTTCCCCATTTTTGGGATGCCTCATCGAGTGATGAGATGAATATTTGGATTTATGTATGTATTGTGATTTTCCGGACCTCTCCTTACAAAGGAGATGCTGCCGAAATTTTCCGTGATTTTGGGAGTTATAAAATTTTATGATTTTTTTTTTCCAATCATATAACCTATTTTATAAATACTATTTTACAGGTATGGATTTGGAAGTATGAAAATGGTCAATATCGTATTTCGTTCTCTTTTCGAGGACGAAAAGATTTTTAAGTGGGGGAGAATGTAACAACCCAAAATTTTCTAGATATTTAATTTTATATTTGATATAAAGAAATGCAATAATAATGGTTAAAGAGTAATGTTTGATCATTTATATGGTAATAATTATTTGGATTGAGCATATATACAAGATTTTTAATGTAGCTTATATTTGTAAATGTTGGATTTTGAATTTATTTGTAAGATAACCAAATGAGATGTGATCTATTTAGTTTGGGCATCGCATTTGTTAGCAATAAAATTTGGAAATTAAAATAGTGGAATCTATGTATGAAGTGGGTTTTAAGTTGATTTTTAATAAATATAGTAAAGATGTAAATTGTATTAACCTAAGGGAAACTTTATTTTTGTTACTATGATAAAGAATTGGAATTTTGAAATATAATATTTATAAATTTAATTAAATGCTGAGTTGTTTAAGGAGTAATTGAAATATGAATTCAAATGGATAAATAATTTAATTTGGGAACCTAAAATATGTGAAATTAATTTATAAAATTTATTTAAGTTAAATTTAGGTTAAAATGAAATTTATAAATATTTAACTTGAATGTAAAACAGTTAATCGAATAATTGAATATTTTATATACTTAATTAACTGTGAAATTTAACGGTTATGGTAACTATCTCGGAATTCGACGAAACTGGCGCCATTGGAACCAGAACGGTGAATTATGGTAGGATTTCAATTTGCGTTACAATCCGACTTACCGTTTGATCGTACGAGAGAAAATGTGAACGAGATCATTGTAAATGGATAATTGGGTGTTGTAACATTGGGCCTTCTCTAATTATATAAATAAAACCCTTTACCACTCCATCAGCCATTTCAACATACGTATATTTTTTTTCCACCAACTCTTTTCTCCTCAATGGCACAAAAAAATTTATCAAACCCTTCTCCAAATGAAAATATAGACTTTAAAATAAAATTTCTCCAAACCCTAGCCTATTATATGTCGATACGAAGCTCTCAACGATACAAAGCTATGGGTAGGATCATATTCAACATGCAGTGGATGGTTTCACCAGAAATCGCGGTCAAAGCCTCTGGAAATTGAAACCTATACATGCAAGTTGGGGGGTTTTTGATTTTGGTGTCAATCGGAGAAATTGGCGTATGGGTTTTGTAGAGGAGAGTCATACGAACTCAACGGCGGTATTCGTTCGATTTATAGTGGTGTAGGCTATAGGAATTTGGTCGAGGAAGGTCAGAAAACCCGTTTTAGGGCTGACGTCGCAACGACGGTGGAGACCACCGGAAATGGTGGGACCGTTCCTGGTAGGTGCGGATTTCGATGACGGTCAGAATGGTGGAGATCTTTGGTCTTGGTTCGGTCGGAGGAGGTGGCTATCGGCGGTCAAAGTATGGGCGGATGGGTTGTTTTCGTTCAGGTCCTGTAGCGAGAAAGAAGAAGGGGAGCGGGAGAATACAGCTGACGTGTCATCTTAGGTAGGTGAGATTTTATTATTTAATTTTTATATATTTCAAAATTTTAAATAGAAAAACACTGATAACTCTCTTATTTTAACTAGGATTTGAGCGCGGTTTGTTGTGTTGGGATCGTGGCGAGATTGCAGACATTTTGGCACTAGTTTGGCTGCGTTTGGTGACTGTAAATTTTTGGGCTTTGGTTGGACGTCCGATCCACTAAACACCCAAAGGTGAGTGATTCTTCGCTCACGAATAACTATTTCATTCCCATGTTTATTGAATTAAATTATGAAATGAGTTTGATTGCATGGTTGTATTGATTTGGTGAATGATTGCTTATATTTGACATGCAAGTGGGTTACATGCAATGAAAATCAATAATTAGTTATTTAAATTTAAATTTAAATTAAATTTCTAGTTGGAAACCTTGACACTTGTTAACCAATAAGATGATTCCATTTACTGTTGAATGAAATGTTTGTGATGGATGCCTTGGTTGATTTGGTTTTGAACCGATATTGCATGGAATGTTATTTATTTCATTATATAGATGTTGTGTGTTCATCATGACGATTAATCCCATTTACCCTTGATGTTGCGGGCATCGAATCAACCCGGGATTTATTGATTTAAAATGAATTAAGAACACAGAGTGAAATAATAAATCTCTGTGACCCTGATTTGGATTGAAATGATAGATCCATCCCTGAATATCGAGAAATTAAATTTAAAATCACTTGGCCATAGGGTAGCAAATTATATATGGACATCGGTTGGTTAAATGATTTTCAATATTCTAAATTCTGTTGATGAAATTTGATTTAAAGGAAATGTATCGATTTCGATAAGTTTTATTCTTCCTTCCTTTGAAAATCTGAATCTTAAAGATTATTTGAAATGATTTAAGTATTTTCCCAAAGTGAATTTTAAGGTTAAAGATTTAAATTTATACGATTGGGATTTTCAAGGATTGGGCAGACTCGAATATAATAAATTCTTATTGAATTTAATAATGGAATTAAGATAATCGAGAATACTCGGGATTGCTTTTCAAACTAAATGTGAGTATAATATTGAATCCTTGAATTTGAAAATGGGTTTGAAACGGGACCTTGAAACAAGTCCTTTGAGTTAAGCAACTCCATTGAGACTGGAGTTTAGATTCAAGTATGGAAGTTCGGAAGAAAGAGTTAATTTTTAGTTAAAGAATTTTCTTATATATATTTTCACCGTTGATTTAAAATAATTATCCTCTCTTCAAGAAATTATTTATTAACTTCTATCTATAACTATTTTTATTATAACAAAAAATTTCTTATATTCTATTATTTAAATTATTTAGTAAACTTTCGATTTACATATATATATAGTGTTCAAAATTTATCTTATCCTATTCTAACTATGATATTATATATATATATTCTTTTATATAAAGGTTTCTTTATAAACATTAATTTTCATAGTTATATCCTTTAAAATTTTCATTTCTTCTGAATGGAAAGTGTTTGAATCTAAATCGTTGGTTTAAATGGAGTTGAGATAAGAATTCCTTCTATTTGAATATGAACCGATTTAAATCGATTTTATATGGATATATATATATATTATATTCTTCTTGAATATAAATGGATCCCCTAAGAGATTTAAAATGAGTGGTTATGGAATATATATATATTCTAGTTGAATATTAATGGATTTTTACATAAGTCGATTTGAGATAATTAAATTCTTTGATATGGAATATATTCCACTTGAATATAAATCGATTTGGAAGTATTATATGAGTATAATATAATGATATGGAAGTGTATTCTAGTCAGAATATAATCGGTTTTAGGAATGATTGGAATATCGTGATATGAAATTTTATTCTATTGAATAAATTTGGTTCGAAACAGAATATGATATTTTGATATGAATGTGAACCTTTATGAAATATAAAAGAACCAACCGATGTGAAAGATGTAAGCGTTGGTTGCTAAGGAGACCGGAGTCGACATAAGGCATACTCTCTGTCAGTGTCGATACCACTTTGACAATTGTGAACGTTATTACGTATCCAGAATGAGTATGATGACTTGGAGGCGATTATTGAATCGAAGAAGATGAACGATGGCGAAATAGCCCTAAGCTTCGGGTCAGAATTGAAATGACTAAAACATGAGCTATACCGTGATTAATTGAGGTAGCACCTTTGATCGGACACACTTCTTCGATACTATTTCTATAGCTATGATGATGATGATGATTTGGGCCCAATTATGACTTTGGGAGTGTGTTCCGAGGTGGGCGGTAGTGGCTGCTATGCGTTACCACCGGTCCGGGAGTGCAATTGGTAGAATCCTACCCTGGGCATTGCCTCGAGTGCCTTGTCATATATCCTTATCGAGCCCCATACGATTTTGATTTGTATCGTACCTATAGAGTGCCCTCTGATGCCATCGTTTACGGTGGGTTTACGGTACTGTATAGACTACGGTATTATGAACGGTGTAAGGGTAAAAATGTAATCCCGCTTACGCTATTTTTAGTACTTATACTTTACTGAGTAGACACTACCATAATAGCGTATTATACTATCTATGTATTAGTTTAATGGATCCTTGAGAGATGGAAAATCCCGTAACATCTCTTAAGTTACTGCACCCATGACACTGATGTTATTTCGTATTTTGATTTGACTAATATGAGAATGATTTAGTGTTGATCCGAGTGTTTGTTGTGTTTCTTTTATGTAATACGCTCGGGTCAGCAGACGTTTGCAGTTGCCGAAGACGACTGTGCCTTGGAGATCGAAGATGAAGATTGGTATATATTTCACATATATATATATATATATATATTTCCGCTGCCATGTGATGAAGCCTGTATATGTATAACTCTGATAATCGTTGTATGTTATGACCAATGTATACATTTCAACTGTTTAAAATGCTATTTGTTTATTATATGTTGTCCTTCCACTGTGAGATTCTGTGATTGGGTTTTCTTTTCTTTCCTTCTTTTTCTTCTTTCCAATAACTACCTGCATTTGTGATTTTTTTGGGTCGACATGTGTGGTTTATTGTCAATTTGAACGGTCAAAAATGTGGGTTGTTACAATATCAAATCGTATTAATAGTGAATCAAGTCGAGTGAAATCGAAATCAAATCAAATTATTATTTTTTTTACTTTAAGGAACATACATTTAAACCCTTTGTACGTTTTGTTCCCTATACTGATTTATATAAACCCACGAAGACAGTTTTACTCCCAGTTCATTTTCAATTTTTCCAATCAAGGAAAACCGAAATCGATTCCACCTTATAAAAATAAAATGAAAATCAAATCATCTCGAGTTGCCATCTGAAGGCGCGATAACATGGGGTGATTCAAAACTTGCTTGTTCAACCAAAATTGAAAAAAAATCAATTTGCAACCGTTCAATGGAAAAGGGAAAGAGGGAAAATCTAATTCAGATCGATTGTGAATCCTTTCTGGGACAACTCGAACTCGACATCAAGGTGGGCCAGTGGAACCGCGAAGACAACTGAAGCGCTCGAGGCTCACGCTTGCGAACCAGGTACAATGATGGGTGCGATCGAATAGGGGTGTGGTGATCGATTTGGATCTGAGTTCGAACATGGAGTTGGAGTTATCACAGGTCACGATGACGGGAAGGATTTGGAGTTCGATGGTCAATACGGGAGTTCGAACTCGATCTGTAGGGTGCGATGCTGAAGGAGGACGAGGTGGAATTGGAGTACACAGATGGACATTGGCAGGAGAGTTTGAACGGAAATGAACTAGGGAAGTTCGACAGTGGGGATGATGAGGTTACTGTGATTCAGAAAGGGGTGGTTTGAGGGAGAGCAGTATTGTAAAGAGGTGGTTTACCTGGAGTGTGAAGAAAACAGGACAGAGTGGTGCTATCATGGTGGAGTTCGTAAAGGGAAAGTCGAGTACATTCAGGGCATGATCCTACAGGCACAGGTTCAAACAGTTAAAATGAGGAAGGATTTTTAAGCATGAATTAAGGTAATTATCTTAAAATTTTCTAATTGAACTTTTAATTTTATTTAAATCGTTTAATGGCTTAAATAATGAATATTATATTAAATATATATATAAGATATTTTGGAGTGGATTCAGTCGAGAAATGCGTAACTCCGGGATACATAATCTGGCATTTAAGAATTGAAATCAGAATGGATCAAAAACAATCTCGGTGAGTAAATCTCACTCACCTGTTAATTAGAATTATTTTTATCCGTTAAAAATAATTGTTGTTGCTTGTTTGGGTTTTTTTTGGTTGCTTTAAATATATTAGTTATTTAGGGTTGACTATTATATATATTGGGTTGATGATTGGTTGGATTCTCGCAGTCTCATTAGCGGATGCCCGCATTTTCATAGCGGATGATTTCCCTATGCGCCCCACAAATATATTAGTGGATGACCTTCATACCGCGATATCCTTCCTCGAAGAAGGATGGGTATTACTATGTTGACTAACGTCTGAGGATGCAGGAAAACAGGTTGGAGGAATCCAACTGGATTCCTCTAAAATATATATTGTCTGTTTGTTTATTTGTTTGCATATATACTGTCGTATATGATGTGTTAGAAAACCTGAAATAAATAATTGGTTGTTTGGTGTTTAAATATCACTTGGCCTAAGCGTTAATTTATAAAAATACCCTGAAATGGGTATTTGAGATTTAAAAGGGAAATTCTATTTTTTCTAAAATAGAATTTGAATTTTTAAATAGATTTGAATTATAAACTTGTTTTGAAAAAATAAAACAAGTGATTCCTTTATAAACGAAGTTTATAAATAGTTCTTCTATTAACAAAGTTTGTAAGTGAAGTGAAAAAAAATTATCATTGGATAATTCAGAAATAAAAATACTAGTGTGAATTTGAAAAGGGAAATCTATTTTCCAAAATTAGAAATATCGATTTCAAAAGGAATTGAAATCGAGACTTGTTTAAAGAATGAATAAAGAAAGTTTGAAATAGAAAATATAAAGGGATCAAATATAGAATTTGAATATCCAAAGTGAAAAGGAATTTGAATAAAGAAATTTTAAATATGGAATTTGAATATAGAATTCAAATAGTTTGAAATGAAATTTGAATACAGAATTTAAATGGATTGAAATGGAATTTGAAAATAAAATTTCAAAATAGAATTTGAAATGGGAATTTGAATATAGAATTCAAATAGAGTTGAAATGGGAATTGGAATATATAATTCAAATGAAGTTTGAAAATAGATTGAATATAGAAATTCAAATGGAGATTGAAAATGGAATTTGAATATAGGAAATTCAATTTGAATTGAAATAGAATTTGAATATCGAAGATCGAAGTATAAATAAATTTATTTCCGAGTTAGGGAAAATCGACAATTTTAGAAGATCGGAAATATTATGTTGAATTGGAAAATTGGATTTGATATATAATAAAATTATATCAGAATGGAGTTGAAGTTATTATAAACGAAGTTAAAACGTTTATATATATAAATATAATTTAAAACGAACTCGCCGCAGCACTGAAGTTCGTAAATTAGCGATTTGAACTTCAATTGAGTATATAGAACTTCAATTAAGTGTTTGGTAAGTGTTAGACATTTGATACTCATTCAATAGGCAATCAACCTTAGGCATTATCTTGTATATATCTAAAGGTATACCCTATGATTTAGGTGACATAAGTTGAAGTGCACAGACAAAGCATGATTCCTTTCATCAGTTTATCGACCCGTTGCGTCCTCCTAGAGTATATTGGAAAGGAAAAATATAATGTTCGAAAGGTGTCGTATTAAATAGGTATTCAGGGCGTATTCTTTCTGCTTAATTATTCTCTGAAGATTATTCTTAATCCATATTATTGGGTCATTACTTTGGTATAATGTTGAATATTAAGACGAGATCTGTAGGTACCATCTATATTTGCATTTTTTCTCCATAACAATCAATTTCTTCGACTTAAACATGCGATCATAAAAGTTGAAAAACATAATGTTTTATTTTATAACTGGCATAAAATCGTACTATGCCAATGATGTTTTTTCAATTGTTTTATAGTTTATATGCGCAATACTCATTGTTGCATTAGATGTCATATTTTTTTTTTAAACAACCAAGCTTTATATGTTGGTATCAATTTATATACCTAAAACACAATTTTTTATATCTATGATTAGTCCCGAAATAAAAAATTTGAGATCATCTCCTAATCCTGCTATTTTATTGTGTTCTCATAGAAATTAAAACACGCACATAAAGAATAGTTCACATAAAAAATAGTAATATGGCATTATATTTCATATATGTAAATTTAGTATTTGATGTTTTTGTTTAATAAGGAAATCATAAATTTTAAATACTACATTATGAAAATAAATTTGCATGGATTTAATTTGGTAATCGAAAAATCAAGAAGTTCAGATGATCTTAAAATAATTACTAAATCTATTTGATATTTTTTCTTTTATTTAATAGTAAGGATAATAAAAAGTATATTTTTAAAAATATAGTACCTCCCATATAAAATTATTTTGACTGAATAAATTTTCATCAACAAACAAATTCTTTATATCATGCATGGAAAGCAAAAAAAAAAAAAATGACAATTGATCCCTCATATATGAATTATGTATTTCACAATGATTAATTCACATAAAATTTTCGGTAATGGAGATAATGCACGTTGCATCAGAGTTCGATGTCAAAATTTTGTATAAATAAGGAAATTCGAAAAATAAATTGAATGTGGCATGAATCCGAAATGCTACGTAGTATATAATATAAATCAAAAAATAATATTTAAATCTGAAATGCACACGGGGTTCACTATATATTTTCTTAGTAGTGTAGTTTTATGAAGGTCATATAATTTGTTTATGGAATGTAATGTTTTTGACCAAATTTTCCTTATATATTATTGACTTTTGTTATTTGTTAAATCTAATTGAAAAATCATGAAGCACAAGAAGAATAATTGATACTTATACAACAATAAAATTTTATACAAGAGGTTACATTAGTTGTCAATTATTCATAACTTGTTAATCATCTAACTACTAAAAATACATATTTATTAATTTCCTAATATAAGCGTCAATAATCTACATACATCAAACCAATATTTAAAATGAAAATTTAGATATGTGCATGATTTAGTTTGTTGATGGTGTTCCGAAACATGAAAAATAAAAATGGGCTCTATGCAAAATTAATTTGAAGTTCAATTCAATTAAAATGCAATTCAAAATTTGTGTAACCTCTTAACATTGCATGCTAGTTATTAAATTTGAGAAATATTATAATAGCATTGAGAAATCATATTTTCTAGTACATGTAGCGTAATACGACATGAGAATTATAAAACATATATGCTTTATGTTAAAAAAATTTGAATAACCAATGTGTTTTACTATTTCGTTCGAATATTCATGCAAATATAATATATAAGTTAATATAACATATGATATTTCAGAAGATAACTAATATCAGTGTTAAAAAAATAATTTTGGATAACATAAAAACACTTAAAATGGATTAAAAACATAAATTATGTCGAATAAGTAAAGAATTATATTCAAAAAACTAACATCTAAAAATAGCTTATTATTTTTAGAATGAACTAATCATAGACGATACTATTTTGAGGTAGAAAAAACTATTCTGTAACACTACTACATAATTAGTCTTTTGTGTCTCCTCGATTAGGACCGTTGGTTGAATAACCGACACAAACATTCTCATTTGCGACTATTTTGATTTGACAACAGTAGCAAGTATAGGAACATTGGAAGTGAAAATAATTAAAAATTAATATGTGACAGTTTTAATTTAGGATTAATTGACAAGAATAATCTAAAGTTTAATATGTCTTCCCTTATTAATCCAAAATTTGGCTTATTTTACCTGACACTCCTAGCTCAGTTGGTTAGAGGTGGGCGAATTAGGATGAGACATAGGTCTCAAGTTTGAGGGCTAGCTCTGCCAATTTTTAAGGGTGACTAACTAGGTAGTGTGAAGGCGTTTAAAAATCGGGGTATATCACTGTCCGTGGGGTTTATTAGGACCGACAAACAATGGCTTGATTGAAGGAATTACCAGAAATAACCTGGCATTGATGGAAAGGAGCCTTCATAACAGCGAAGCTTGACAAAAAATTCACAACCATTTTGCAGCAAGAAAACACAATAAGCACCAATCGCCGAGGAGAAGAACCATGTACAGAAGGTGCTCAAAACAAATACAATAATACGTTGTAACCCAAACGAAGAACAATCTGCCCTTCCGAGGAAGAACAACAACCAAACATTTCGGAGCTTAATAAGTGAAGAATCTAACAAAGACAACACTTCGATTATGAAAATTTTGAGGGATAATATCACTTTGTGGACCTCCGATAGCACTGAAGATGGAGATGAAATAATGAAGGAATCTCCCGAAAAGGGTGCAACCAGCGAAAACGCTGAGTAAAAGCATTGAAACTATCAACCCCTCCCTCTTACATAATGCCTTATAATCATCCACGTATACCAACAACGCAACTGTAAAACCCCGCCACCGGCCATAAGCTCTTGATCCACAAATATCCTACTTCTGCCTCATCTACATCCACACCGCTCAAACTAGCTGTACCACAAACTATCGTAGTTCAAGTTCACCCACTAAGACAATCACCTCAATAGTCCAAGACAAAATGGCTTTAATTTGACAAGAAAAAAAGAGGGGAAAACCCAATTTGAAAGCCAATCTGAGTTTAGTCGGGATCCGTTCTACTTCGAAAGAAATAAAATAAAATTGGGATTTGTTTTTTGAAGCGATCTTCTTCGAAGCCAACTTGATTTTTATTGGAAATAATCTTGGCTTTTCAAAAACAATTAATTGTATTGTTAAATTAGTAATTGTATTAATGAATTGAATAAAAGGGAAAATCTAGAATTCCTATTTTAGATATTCTAGATAATGCATTTCTAGAATAATCTAGAGAATGCACTGCATTATAAAAGTAAGGCAATCAAGCTGATGAATGAATGCAATCAAAAGGAAATCAATGAAAATTTTCTCCTCATTAAAAATAATTCTCTCAAAAATTCCTTCTTCTTCTCTTAAAATATTCCTAACAGTGGTATCAGAGCTCAGGATTTCAGTAGATTTGAAGAGAAAGTGCTTCAACAATTGAAGGTGATGAGAAAGTGCATCACAAAATCGAAGAGAAAGTGTTTCGATCACAACAACTTTGAAGCAAGAGGGTGTGTTAAAATGGTGCTTCAAAGTTGTCCCACATCGGGAAATACTAAACTAAGATCCTGGATATAAACTAAGATGTTTCCCATCACATTGCCAATTGGTTTTGTGATAATAATGGGATAAATAAAAAAATTCCAACATTGGTATCAGAGCATTAGATCCTTGCAATTAAAAAAACAAAGTGCAAAGTAATGGCTTCTCCAAGCAATTCTTCAGTAAGCATCAACTCCACCTATAGCAATGTCCAAGTTCCTTTATTTGAAGGAGAAAATTATGATTTTTGGGCAGTAAAAATGGAGACTTTGTTCTCCTCCTTGGATGTCTTGGAGTTCATCAAACAAGGATATGAAGACTCAACAGCTGCGGCAGAACGTACAACAGCCTAAACTGAAGTATTAAAAAAGAAAAGAATCACAGATGCTGGAGTTCTTAGAATGATTCAAAGAGGAGTGTCAATGTAACACCCCGTGTATTTTATAACAGTGAAATTCACAAATTAAAGTATAATAAATTTCAAATTAAAGTATTAAGGGAAACGGGATATGCCATTGCGTTCGTCTCGGAAATATACGCGAAATAGAGTCCGAGTTTTCGAAAAACGGAGCCCGTATGACCAAATTATGGCCTGATGAAGTTTCAGAAAATTCAAATTTCGAAAACAGATTTGAATTTCAACCCAATCAGAGTAGGCGGGAAAATTCCCGCCCAAACCCACCAGGTCGACCTGAGGGTCGACCTGCCAGGCCAGGTCGACCTAGGAGTCGACCTAGGTGTCGACCTGCCCCAGGCAGGTCGACTCTAGAGTCGACCTGGGGGTCGACTGGGGAGTCGACCTGGCCCTTGAGCCAGGTCGAACCCAGCCCACCCTGGCTGGCCTGGTCTGTGTTTGGTCGATTTTCTGAGCCTTGCCTTGTCACTAGGGCTAGGTGTCAGCTCCTGGTTGGTCTCTCCTTTGAACGAACGGCTATTATCGAACCAAGCTTCATCGACGGTCTAAATCAACTCAGAAACTCTATAAAAGGGACCTAAGACTAATCCTAATTCACTTAAACTAAAATGGAGATGAGACCGTCATGCTGCTGAGGAGAGACTGAGGATAGCCGTCAGAAATAGAGAGACAATTAGGGGATAAATCAGAAGCTTAAAGCAACGTTAATCAAATTAAAGCAACGCCTACAACAAAGGATAGCATCTCCAAATTCAGAATTCAGATTCTTGAATTGAAGATTCGTCATACGTTGTAAGTAGAGTGCTATTCCGATGTGAATTAAATAATTGTGTTGATTTGTGTAAAGTAAGAAATGAAATTGTGACGATAATAATCTATATTTGTATGTTGCTTTGATACTAAACGATTTGGGAATATTATGATATACGATTGGATATTTGCAAGTACGCGATTTGCGTTGGAAGTTAACAACGAAATGGAATTGTGGCGATAATAACTTATATTTGTATGTTATTTTGATTCTAAACGATTTGGCAATACTATGGTGTACGATTGGATTCATACAAGTATATGGTTTATGTTGACAACCACATGTTGTGGAATTTTAATTGGGATTCATGCAAGCATATGATTCATATTGGAAACTACATGTTTGTGGTAGTTATTTACAACACCCATTTGATAATTGCAAGTATATGATTCATGTTGAAAATAACAACTATATGTTGTAATAGTTTATTTGAAATTCATGCAAGTTTATGATTTATTGTTATGCCAACATGATGAATAATTCTATGGTCATCTTTAGTGTAATTTGATCCACTTAAGTATTATGATTCATATGAAAGTTATGTTGGAATTGGCATCATATTTCAAGTATAAAAATCATGATTTTGTGATAAAAGCAAGCGTCTTTGTAAGCTTGTATTAATTTTATGAACATGACTAAACTATGTTTGTTATTATGCCTAGTTGAAAACATGTTTTTAGGCTTACTTTGTTATCATAATCATATGATAATATATATACATATATTTGACACATAAGTTACATTAGAATTACACTAGAATTACATCCCACTTACAAGTTACATAGATAGGATAAAAACCATGATTGTATGAATAGTAGGATTCATGTTCAATTATGTTTATGCCATGACTATATGAATAGAAGGACTCGTGTTCAATTATGATTATGCCATAATTATATGATTAGAATGGTTCATGTTTAAGTATTATTTATGCCATGACTACATGAATAGAATGATTCATGTTTTGTTTATACCATGATTATGTGAATAGAATGATTCATGTTTAAGTATTGCTTATATTATATGTTGTTACAATTACAAGTTCACATATGCCTACCTTATGTTAATTGAATCGTTATGTTGCAAGTTCATGCGTTCACACTCCCCTTTTCATGTTACCTTATAAACACCATGTTATAGCCTCCCCTTTTCATATGGCTAAATTGGGTTTAAGTATTAAACCCAACACACCTTACATTGGAGCGAACGTATAAAACGGGGGTAATGACGTTTGGGATAAAATATAGAACATATGTGTTGGCATGTTTGACGCACGCCAACAACCTTGAAAAACAATTAAGTGGCATAAATAAATCTTAATCAATAAAGATGAATTTGAATAATGGGCCGTAAATATTTACATATAAATAGAAAAGAGACAAAATATGTAAATGTAGAAAATACGATGAGTTTAACCCGAGGTTGGATTGAGTTGTGATGTAAACCTGCCCGGAACCGCCCGGCTGTCCAGTAGTCACAACAATACCTATCCAATGTGAGTGGTTAAACACAGAGCCCAATAAGGACCCGAGGTTAGACTGAGTTGTGGCGTAAGACTTCCCGGACCCAACCGGCAACAGGCAGCCACAACAATACCTGTCTAATGTGAGAGGTCAAGGCTTTAATAAGACAATTAAGGCTGAGTCAGGATTGATAGGATTAAGTGAATTAAGACTTAATCAAAATAGAACATGCTAAACTAAACAGACTGATTGGGTGTTAGGTTTATAAAACACTTAACCAACTTAGCATGTTGGCTAGAAATAGAAAACCTAGTAGCGGGGGACCCTTTTCAGCAGTAACCCTACAAGGTATCATGATACCCTGAAATTAGGCAGGGTAGGGCACGATTATTGGGCTGACTGTAAGAGGTCAAATCGACGGCGGTGGTGCAGCAGTGTAGGTTCTAACGGGGTGCGGGCGTGCACACACTCCGGCGCAGAAAAATAAGGCACTGGGCACCAGTAGCATACATGTGCATTCTAGGATTGTGTCGGGCCGCCACCATGGGACTTGATACACCCCATGGTGGGACCAGCATAGGTAACTACAACATCGGGGGCCGTAAGACACATGTAACTATACGAGTAGGAGCCGATCATCATAAAATGGATCACTTCACCCTGATTATGGGGTGCCTGTTGGAAACTAGTTTATATGGGTACAGAGATTAATATGGGGTACGATAGTATATTCGACCCTAGACAACTTAACTTAGTTTTTGGTGCTTTCCCATTTCTAGTTTATACTTTTCATACCCAGTTCTTTATTCATAGACTGAATAGTCTTAGACTTACTCAGGCTTTATGTCTGACTCTACTTTTCTTTCATCTTCTTTTCTTCCGTCCCCCCCCCCCTGGTCCACAGGGAGGGAATACCGCAGCTTGACCTGCCTTCATATCCAGCTTGAAGAGAAAGAATGTATTGCTTGGATCTTTTCGTTTCGGACTATGGCTTTGGACAGCAATTATGGGACTTTTGCAGTTTATTTATGTTTTCTTTATGCTTCTTTAAAATAATGTAATCAAGACAGTTATGGAGATGTTATGTTTTTGGAAGTATTGTAAGACAATTATGGTATGGTTGGTGTAACACGTATTTTAATGAAATAAAAGTTGTTGTTTTCGCTGTTCAAAAATATGTGTTATTATATCTGTCTTGTATATCTGTGATTTATACTTATAAACCTCCACCAAAATTAGGGCATTCCCTTTGAGAGTGACCCTAACGGAGGTGGGGTGTTTCACTTGGTATCAGAGCATAGGTTTACCAGATAAGATAAAAAGTTTTGAAAATTTATTTTCAAAAAGGAAATTTAAAGAAGCATTTTTAAGATAAAATATTATTTTATTTTAAAAGGCAAAGTCCCCCCAAAGCCATAGGAACTATCTCTTATCCTTCGTTTTGAATCTATCCTTTTTGTTTCAGCATGTCCAAAGAACTTAACTTGCCAAAGGGTGTACCAATACCTGGTTGGTTTAGATGGTTCTTAGAAGCAAGGGCCACTCAGCTCGGTCCTACCGTTCCTCCTCCCCCAGCTGCAGGAAATCATCCAGCTGCAGCAGCACCTCTTCCTCCACCTCCTCCGCGGGGAAACACCTTTGCTAAGATATGTAAAGATTTTAAAGCTATGGGAGGAAAGGATTTTCATGGAACCGAGTCCTTCGTGGCAGCTAGAAATTGGCTGAAAGAAACCGAGGACTTATTCATCATCTTTGAGGTAGAAGATAGCCAGAAAGTACAACTGGCAGTGTGGCTACTAAAGGGCGAGGCTTCCTACTGGTGGGAAGTCACTAATGCAGAAAGACCAGTGGAAACATGAGAGGACTTTAGGGCAAGGTTTGAGGCTAAATTTCTCTCAGATGCGGAAAGGAGTTTGCAGTTGGAAAAATT
>JASFAX010001981.1:0-47944 GCA_030737875.1 Allium sativum | reverse complement strand
AACCTGCCCACTCATCATGTTATATTTATATATAAATATTGGTTAAGTGTTTCCCTTGTGTTACTTAATCCCTATCACATATCACGTTATATATATATATATATATTTTGGTTAAGTGTTCCTCTTGTGTTACTTAACCCTTATCACACATCATGTTATATATATATTGGTTAAGTGTGTCCTATTAACTTAACCTCACCCACTTGTCTAATTAACGTGTTATGATGGTTATGTGTTCTAAATTTACTTAACCTCACCTCTAGTCTAGTTAGCATGTTAAACACTTACTTACTTAACCCTACCCACTTGTCTAGTTAACATGTTATTATGGTTAAGTGTTCCCTTAGTTACTTAACCTCACCATTCCTAGCTTGATTTATTCATGAGCCTTAATTAATCAATTAATTAAAGCACCGAACACTCACATTAGATAGATATTATTGTGGTTACTGGATGTGTTGGTCGGTTCCGGGCAGGTTTACACCACAACTCAGTCTAACCTCGGGTCTTTCTGGGCTTGATGCACTAATCACCCACATTAGACAGGTATTGTTGTGGTCACTGGATGTGCCGGTCGGTTCCAGGCAGTTTTACACCACAACTCAGTCTAACCTCGGGTTAGGCATATTCGTCTTTTACTAAATTTACATATTTACTATTTTTGTAAATTTTCCATAAATCAATTTAGCCTAGATCATATTTATTTGTCATGCAAATTCGCATATTTATATTCTATGCCCAAAACTTGATTTACCTATCAATCAACCCAACTTGCAGTTTATACCAATTTTAGATTTAATATTCCCCTTTTACAATTCATGTCCAGTCTAGATTAATATTCCAGTTTACGTTTCATGTCGAAACTAGATTTAATATTCTAGTTTACCGTTTATGTCCAAACTTGGTTTACACGCCAGTTACACCCTTTGCGGCCAATTAGATATATCAACTTATGCCCAAGTCTAATATGCATGTAAATCATTCACTATTATAGCCGATTTAGATTAAGCTAACATATTTATTATGCCAAACTAACTTAATTATGCTACGCCCAAATTCCCGCGCCGTAATCGTACGTATAACATGATTCCACAAGTTTCTAAGTACTCATGAAATGATACTAATAGTATCAAACCAAGGAATAGGGGATAAGCACGAGAATTGACATAAAAGAATAGCCATGCAAGAATGAACCAAATAAAAAAAATAATGGTTCCAATGGGTTTGATGTACATAATAGTGAATAGGAATAAACTAGACAGGTTACACCCCAAAAAATGGGATCCAACATAATTAAGGGAATAGGCATAGGTGATTTGGTCCAACATAATGCCAGTTCGAAGTACAACCTAATAGGTAAATAGGAATAGGAATAGGTCACTGACTACAATAGTTATAGGCAATTAACCACAATAGTCATGGGCGACTAATCACAATAGTTTCTTAATCAATGTCATAGGCAATAGTCTCATAGTCATAAATTTTGGTAATAGTCTCATAGTCATGAATCATATGCAATAGTCTCAAAATTATGAATCATAGTCATAGTCATAGGCAACAGTCTTATAGTCATATGTAATAGTCTCTTTGTCATGGATCATTGTCATAAGCGATAGTTTCATGGGCAACAGTTTCATAGTCATAGTCTTAGGCAAAAGTCCCATAATAATAGTCATTGGTAATTAGCCACAATAAGTTCTAGGCCACAATCGAGAATCAGATCCAAAGACATAGATAACGTTAGATTTGACATAAGCACGAATCAAAGATAATTAACTTGCAAATTGGTTTAGTTCTATATTTTGATTCATTACATTCACAATTCCAATTACACGTTCAAATCTAAGGAATAACCGAACTTACAGTGATCGGTTTAGAAAAGGCGATTTTCTATGATTCGAGTGACGTTGCTTGAAGCGGAATGCCTATGGTCCAACTTGAAGCTTTATATTGATTTGAATCTCCAATTTGAAGAAGAACTATAACTTGTTTTAATGGAGAATAAATTTTATTTTAATGGTGGAGGCTAGAGAGAAACAACATGTAGACACCTAAAAGAATTTGTGTGGAGAAACCTTAGGTCTAGGCATTCTTTTATAGGTGTAGAGAGTGTTTTAGACCCCTTAGATCATCATAGAAGCCATCAGGTCCGTCCAACACATCAAAATTCATCATCAGACCAGTCAGGAGTTACCACGTAGCCCTAATGACACAACACAAGCCAAAAATTCGCTGCAGATCTGGTCTGGCCGAACCAGGGTATGTCGACCCCCTGGTCGACCTGGGTACCCAGGTCGACCCCCTGGTCGACCTGGGTCCTGGGCGGGAAATTTCCCGCCTAGCCCGGCTGTGTGTTTTGAATTTGAACCGAGCTGGTTTTAAATTTGAGCTGAAACTTCTGAAGGCCATAACTTCTTCATACGGAGTCCGATTCACACAAACTCAGAATCTATCTCAAGCAGAATTCCGAGATGAACGCAATGGCATAACCCGTTTCACTTAATTCTTCTCTTAAAAATTAAGTATACTTTGATTTGTTACATTAACGTTTACAGAAAATACGGGGTGTTACATTACATCATATCCATTGTATGCACCTATGATATTAGTATAAATTTCTTTAGTATCCATAGTGTTTACATGTACATATGACATTTACATACCCTTGTAATTATCCACGACTATTGAACAATATCAAATAGATACCAATTTCAGTAATGCATATGGTACTAAACTTCAAAGAAGATAATGTGTTGCTAATTATTTCATATTTTATTTTCAGACCGTATGATCCCATTAACTATTTAAACTTATTAGACTGCAATAAACAACACGCTTCTATAATAATGTAAACTCATAATATTTAGTTATGCCTTTTAGAAAATAGTTGCAAATTGTGGAAAATAAACCAAGCATTAATTATCATTGGCATAAGTAAAGTCAAAAGACATGTGCTTTGACAGGTTAATACTTATGTGCATGCAAGTGGTGTCCATTGAAATATTATATAAGTATTCTATTACTTTGTATTCAGTGTCAAGGTGAAATATAAAAGTTGCATGCATAACTTTTAGACTTTATCTTTATGTGTGTGAGAGAGAAATACTATGGGTTTTTTAATATTTTTGCTGCTCATTTAATAACATTTGGTATCAGAGCTCAAATAGATCTATGGCAAATCGAGGAAGCGATTTTTATCCCTGTCCAGTTGGTAAGTTTGATGGCAAAGGAAACTTTCAACATTGGTGGTCTCAGATGGAGCTCTTTTCAAAGTCATGGAATATACAGAGGTTGTTATAAATGGATTTACAGATGCAGGTGACCAAGAAAATCTTACACATGAACAGTGAGAAGAAATAAACAAGAATAGAAATAAATAGGAACAGAAAAAGACATAGCAGAGCATTGATGTAAATATTTGGAGCAATAGAGTCTGAAGTTTATGCGAAAATAGATCATGTTACATCATTAAAAGAGGCATGGGATTGCCTTATCAGTACATATATGGGACGAAATAAAGTTAGGTGAGATTGCAGACTCTACGATGACAGTTTGAACTTCTTCAACTGGAGAAGAAGGAGAGCTTCTCTGAATATTTTGATAAAACATTGTCAGTTGTCAACCAAATAAAGGCCAATAAGAAGGATATTAAGGATCTTCAAATTATGGAGAAAATTCTTCGAACCTTAACAGAGTGGTTTGAAGGAAAAGTTACAGCTATCGAGGAGTCAAAAAATCTCAATGATATGAAGGTGAATGACTTGATGAGTTCATTACAAGCATATGAGCAAAGTTTGAATGAGAAGTCAGAGACGATGATTGATGAAGCATTGCAAACACAATAAGCATAAAGAAGGAAAGTCGATGGCAGTCGGGAGATGACACAAGCTCAACTCAAAGGAATGACATAAATTACAAAAGGGACTCATTTGGAAGATTCAAAGCAAGAAGCCAAGGAAGAGGCATGCATGGTAGTCAAAGATGAGATAAATCAAGCATCAAATGTTTCAACTGCAATAATTATGGCCATTACAAAAATGAGTGCCAAATGAAAAGGTGGGAGGATAAAAATTCCCATGCAAATGAAGCATAAGACAACAAGGAAAGCGAAGAGCTTTTGTTGATGGCATTTAATGTGGTAAATAAAGGTGGGCAAGCCATGTGGTACTTAGATACAGGTTGCAGTAATCATATGACAAGTTATAAAGAATTGTTTTCTTTGTTGGATTACAATATATACTACCACTACATTTGGAAATGCTGCAAAGATGCAAGTCAAAGGAAAAGGAATGATTGCTATCACATTAAAAATGGAATATGCAACTACATTTCATATGTGTACTTTGTGCCAGGATTAAATCAAAATTCGCTTAGTATTGGACAATTATCAGAGAAGGGGTATGACATATGCATCTATAATGGATAATTCACAAATAGAAATTCTAAATAGAGGCTAATTGCAAGGGTAGCCATGTATTCTAATTGTCTGTTTCCTTTGATGTTGCAACATGATAAATTACCTTGTTTGACTTCTATATCCCATGGTGATAACTGGTTATTGCATATGCGCTACGGGCATTTAAGTGTCAATAACTTGAGTCTCCTTGAGAAGAAAAAGTTGGTGTCCGGTCTGTCTATTATTCATGTACCCAAAAAAGTTTGTGAGACTTGTGCTAATGGAAAGAAGCATAGAGATAGCTTTCTGATTGGAAAGGTTGTGAGAGCTCAAAGGCCCCTTGAAGTTATTCATTCAGACTTGTGCTCTGTTGAGGTACATTCTTATAGAGGTGTTAAATATTTTATCAATTTTATTGATGACTTTAGCAGTAAGGCATGGGTGTATATTTTGAAGAAAAAATCTGATGCATGTGATACATTTAAGGAGATCAAGGCTTATGTTGAGAAACAAAGTGGAGAAAATATCAAAATGTTGAGAACCGACAAAGGCACTGAGTATACTGTTTGTGATGATTTCTTAAAGAGGAGTGGCATAAAGCACTAGATGACAACAAGATACACACTGCAACAAAATGGTGTAGCAAAGAGAAAAAATAGAACCACCATGGATATGGTTAGATGCATGCTAAAGTTGAAGAATTTGCGAAAATATTTCTGGGAAGATGCTATAAATTGTGCAATTTACATCTTGAACTGATCTCCTTGTAAGAGCATTGATGGTGCTACATCGTATGAAATATGGAGTGGAAAGAAACCCAACATTCATTATTTAAGAGTGTTTGGATGCATTGCATTTGCACATGTTCTAGATCAGCTAAGAAAGAAGCTTGATGATAAAGCTGAAAGGGCATTTTTATTGGGTATATCATGGTGACAAAAGGATACAAACTCTATAATCCAGTAACAAAGAAGATAATAATTAGCCAAGATATGCCATTTGATGAACATGGAGCTTGGGATTGGAGTTCCAAAGAAAAGGTGTCACCAACATTCATTAAAGTAGACGATGAATCAAATGAAGAAGAGAATGACAGTATTCAAGGGAAAGAGTCTTCTGAAGTTCAAAAACATCAAGGAGAAGATGTCTAAGAAATTGAATCTCCACATGAAGCAATAGCAGCATCAAGGCCTCATCTTAGTCACTGTGCGCCCGCATACCTAGAAGATTTCGAGGTGGCGAATAAAAGCAGAAGGACAAATGATGAGGATATTATCAACTTTGATTTATATGCAGATTGTATTCCTATTACTTATGATGAAGCTTGCCAACAACACCATTGTGTCAAAGCCATGGATGATGAAATCTAAGGTATTAAAAAGAATGAGACATGGGAGCTTACCTAACTTCCGAAGGGAAAAGAAAAGATTGGAGTTAAATGGATATATAAGATAAAGTACAAATCAAATGGAGAAGTGGAATGTTACAAAGCAAGATTGGTAGCCAAAGATTACAAGCAAAAACCCGGTATAGATTATCTTCAAGTAATTGCTCCTGTTGCAAGACTTGATACTGTTAGATTTGTGATTTCTCTAGCTGCTCATAATTGTTGGAAAATATTTCAATTGGATGTAAAGTCGACCTTCTTAAATGGTGCACTTGAGGAGGAGGTGTATGTTGAACAACCTCTTGGGTCTGTGAAAGAAGGAGAGTCCGAGAAGATGTATAAGTTAAAAAAAGGCGTGTACGGCCTCAAGCAAGCTCCCAAAGCGTGGTACACCCGGATCGATTCTTATTTTTTAAAGAATGGATTTAAAAGGTGTCCATATGAACACACTTTGTATGTTCAGACTAACATGCATGGAGATATAATTGTTATATGCTTGTATATGGAAGATCTTATCATTACAGCAAGTAACTTGAAACTCATTAAAGAAGTTAAGGAGGCTTTAGCATCCTATTTTGAGATGACATATGTGGGATTAATGTCTTACTTTCATGGTGTAGAAGTAGTGCAAAGTGAAAAAGAGAATTTTATCTCTCAAAGGAAGTATAGGAAGTATGCAAGTGATATACTCAGGTGCTTCAAGATGGAGTCTTGCAAACTAATAATGACTCCAGCTGAACAAAAATTGAAGTTGAAGAATAATTATGGTAGAGAGTATGTTAATCCTACATGGTACAAGCAGTACATTGGAATCTTGCGTTACTTGATAGCAATGAGGCCTGATATAACATTTGGAGTTGGTCTGATTAACATATTAATTTAAGCTCCTCGACAAGCACATTTGCAGGCAGCAAAGCGGATTTTATGGTATGTCAAAGGAACCCAAAGTGATCGGATTTTCTATGCTGCTAACTGTAAAACACAGCTTGTTGGCTACACGGATAGTGATTGGGCAGGAGATGAAAATGCTAAGAGTACATCAGGTTATGTGTTTGATATTGGTTCCGGTGCGATATGCTGGTAATCAAAAAAAAAAAAAAAAAAAAAAAAAAAAAGAGATGAAGAAGAAGAAGTTGTAACACTTTCATCTACAGAGGCGGAATACGTTGCAGCAAATGAGTCTGATACTCATGCAATATGGTTGCGTTGAATTCTACATGATATGCACCATGAATAGAAGAAGCCTACTTTAATATTCCGTGACAACAATTCAACCATTCATTGTCCAAAAATCCAGTATTTCATGATAGGACAAAGCACATACATGCAAAGCATCACTATGTGAAGTCTTTCGTTGTCCAATTGGAGAACAAGTTGCTGATATTTTTACAAACCTCTTAACAGTGTAAAATTTTTGAAACTGAAAAAGTTAGTGGGAATGGTGAAATTTGAAGATCTCAAATTGGGTTAAGGGAGGCAATATGGAAAATAAATCGAGCATTAATTGTCATTGGCATGAGTAAAGTCAAAAAACATGTACTTGACAGGTTAATAATTATGTGCATGCAAGTGGTTTCCATTAAAATATTATATATGTATTCTATTACTTTGTATTCTGTGTCAAGGTGAGCAATAAAAGTTGCATGCATAACTTTTAGTCTTTATCTTCACGTATGTGTAAGAGAAATACTGTGTGTTTGAATATTTCTGCTGCTCATTTTATAACATCGTGAGAAACGCCTAACTTAATATGAAGAGCTAACTAATTTAATGTAAAATAAACCACTCTGAAGCATTAATGGGTTGCTTCTTCTTAAAAAGTTGTTCGTTTCGTAAAAACTTAACAATAGAACTTTTACTTTCTTCTCAAAATAAGATAGGTAGCATAGTCTGAAATTTGTTTTAACTGGTTCCAAACTAAAAAACCGAGTAGCAGTTTCAATTTCAAAATGAAATAAATAGATAACGAAAGAGATTGCATAGAGATAAATTATTAGGGGAAAACAATGAAAGAAACTACCTAAATGCAGAGACCTTTCTTTACATAGGCTAGAACTTGCCGAAAGTTTAAGTAAGAATGGCTATCATTGAAAATGGGGTAAAAAATCAATAAAATGGACAGACCCAGTTCGATGGCCATCATATAAAACTAAAATTAGATTAGGAAAAATTAAAACCTTTCGTGATGCTTGAGTTCTGGAATATACGTGACAAAATGATGGTAAATCTCACTAAGGAATTGAAGGAGGCTTCTAACATGTGACAATCATGCTGGATATTTGTAGTATAATATAGATTTATAGGAGTATTACTAATAATAAGCGTTTACTCAACCACTTCATTCGTTTTATTTCTTGGCGTATGATTTGGGAATTTTTTAATAAAAACTCAAACAAATTAACTAATCTTCAAATCTTAATAGGAAAAATTGAAATATTAAGGATCTATCGCTTGATTCAACTTAGTGCAATTCACCTTACAGGAAATAAAAGCAACTCACCAAACTGCAAGACAAAACCAAAACATAAATATTTAATGAGATGACCCTAGGAAAATTTTAATTAAAGTAATAATTTACTTCTTTTGTTTTACGCACAAAGTTTTGAACTCATATTGGAAATTGGTAAGAAGATAGTAACTTAGCATTCACCTATTTCCATTGTTTATGCCAATCTCTCAAGTCATATTATAATATTTATATAGTCCATTAATATTTCTTCTTCTTTCTCTCTTTCTTATTCACATAAAGACATTCTGTTACTCAAATATTATGTTTTGTGCATCAACTGTTGTCACGTAAGCATGCCTATAAGTTTTTTTCCTTTCCTTCTTTTAACTTGATATTCTCTAAAAAGGTTCTATGTTGTCACTTTTCTATCATATTTTGCACAATCATAGAGTCAATTTATGATAGTAAAGTCATCCATTTGCATATGTTGTAAAGTAGTAACTTCGAAATATAACCAAATGGAAAAAAAATTACATTTTCGTAATATTGTCATATAAAACGAAAATTTACATTATGTCAAGCAGAACAATTTTTTTTCCTCTTTCCAAAATTTGCATATAAAATAATAGTTTATAAACCATGTGAAGTTTCACATTCTTATTTTTTCCATCTTTCCAAAACATGTCTATGACGTTTTAAATAATTTAAGAACAATGTCTCTTTCAATTATTACATTTGTAATCGGCCTTAAAATGGATATTTTGATGCCAGAATATAACAGAAGGCAAAATATAGTTCAGTTATAATTTATGATTTTGAAGTTGAAATGCATAATTTACTATCTTTGTATTTTGGTTCAACAGGTTGACAATCACTTAACAGAAATAAGCTTACATGGTTCAATTTACACCAGATTCTTAATTAGAAAAGAATCCATGATGGAATTCAAAAACTAAAATTCGTATAATCTCATAAAAGTTGCATGTACCTGCTATATCTACCACAACACAAATATGCAATAAATCACCTTAAATAAATGTAAAACGTATCAATCTGTACGAAGTATGATTAATTGAACTTCAACATAAAATTGACTATACAAAGACCAAATCTCTAACAAAATCCAATAGTAATCGGCTCAAAAAGTATTGAATTACCTTGACTTGTAATCTAGAAACTGGAGCTAGCCCAATAGCACCTGAAAGCTGGAGCATACAAGGAGAGGGTATTAGTGGGAATCAACAAAAAATGGATGCAGCCTTCTTTCCGGATGGAGAAGGGAAGAAAGATACAGAAAGATATGTCGTTAGATCAAGCGGTTTGGGAAGATTTTCTTCCAAATGGCACAGGAGATAGTGAACAGGATGAAAGGGTAGGGCATAACAGCAAAAATCACGGTACTGAGCATCGAACGAATGGAGAGAGCAACGATGCGAAAGGAAGGAAATTTAGATCATGACTGATGGGGTAGGCACAATTTGTGTAACACCCCACCTCCGCCGGGGTGGCTCTTGCAAGCACTCTGACTTTGGAGGGGCGTTTGAATCAGGTAAACATGCATAATGATATATCAAGGCAGAACAAGAACATATGTATATATGTAAACAGAGTAAATAAGATAAGTAAGACAGCGGAAGATTTCAAACTATTTCAAAACAAGTATGGTACAACATAATGTCAACTTCCCAAATACACAAGTCTAGATAAAAACAACATCACTGAAAAACTGAAATACATAAGTACTATCCCCAAAATAAGTGATAACCATAGCTAGCTTCATGTCAAGATCGTACATGAGCTAAGATCCCACAAGCAAGCGATCAGAAATCCAAGCTAAGCTCCAATGTTCCCACCCTGAGAACCTGGGGGGGGGGGGGGGGGGGGGGGGGAACGGAAGAAAAGAGGCAAAAGAAAAACAGGTCAGTCAAAAAGACTGAGTAAGCCCTACTACAATCAATGTAAACTGATAAAGTTAACTGGCATGAGAAGCAGGGATGAACATAAGGATAACAACATACTGGCATGATGATTAACTACTAGGTAGATAAAGGTGTCATCGCATAATCAGGTTTAAGGTTTTTCACCACAGGTGTACCAGCATTCTAACATGTCATGTATAAACAAGAACTTATCCCTTGGCCTAAACTTGGCCCAGTATCAGGTGTTTGACCTAAATCAAGATCCAACTTATTGGTACCAATTCTAGTATAACAGGATTAGGTGTTACCCCAATGTTCACATCGAAACAGGATGGAACAGAATGGTCCATACAGAGATAGAGTTTGGGAAAAATCGGCTTTTACCACCCTAATAGACGGTGCCTCGCAGAAACAGACGGGTGTTACCACCCAACAAAACAGACGGTACCAACAGAATCAGACAGAGCTAAGTGTACCCTAAATCCTACCCAAGCGATCGGCTCCCTAATACATAAATACCCTGTGTCGGCCCCACGATAGGGTGTATCACTCCCTAAAGTGGCAACCAATTGGCACATGCATATTTACAGATTTCACGGTGTCTTACATCCTCAGAGGCAGACCGGGATCCATGCACGCACATGACCCGGTTGGAACGCACCATCAACACCCATCGCCATTATCAGAATGAACCACTTATAATTAGTTCAGTAAGCGTGCCCGGACCCTACCTACAGTTGGGTCAAAGTTTTGATACCAGAAAGGGTTACTGACTAATATGGGTCCCAAACAACAAATGACACAAGTATTCCCCCTTGTGTTCCCAGACTATCAGATTCAGATTAACTTATTAACAGAGTTCAGACATACAAAGTTCAGACGATCAGTTTTCAGACTAACGGATCAAATAACAGATTTACAAACTTGCCTAACTTGGTGTGGGTCCTACAGATCCGCAAAACAGGTTCGTTTAATTTATCAATCAAGTTAGTTTATCCAGACCAGGTATCAAATTGGTTCTCAGCCTTATCAAATTACTGAGTTGGATTGGTTAAGTATAGTTCAACTTAACCCCGTTAAATTACCGAGTTCAGATTGGTTAAGTGTAGGTTAACTTAACCCCGTTAATTTATCGAGTTCAGATTGGTTAAGTGTCATAAGTCAAATTTACTTAACCTTATCATGTAGCATTAATTAATTAATGTGCCTTAACCTCTCACATTAGACTTTGTTGCGGTTACTAGTTAAGACGGTCGGTTCCGGGTAGCTTTACACCACAACTTGGTCTAACCTCGGGTTCAAGGTACCACATGACCAACTTCTCACATTGGGTCCTATTGTTTGTAGCAACTAGTTAAGCCGGTCGGTTCCGGGTAGGTTTACGCTACAAACTCAACCCAACCTCGAGTTGGTCACACTTATATTTTCTAAGTGTCATGTCCATTATGTTTACAAAACATATTACAAGTTTTCAAGAATTTGGGTAGACCTAACTTAATAGGTAAATTCCCAATGGGTAGACCTAACTTAATAGGTAAATTCCCAATCTTATGTTTTTATGTCTTTTAAGTTTACCCAACCCCAAACGCAATCCCATCGCTTACATATCGCAATAGCGCATAAAGGATAGAAAGAGGGAACTTGGCATAATCATGACATAAAGGTGTTGAAGCCACAAGTTTAACATGGTGGCATATGAAATGTACATATGCTCATATACTTGCATATTACATTTTTAGGCCTCAAAAGCATGCATAAAACCAAACTTAGCATATTGGTGATACATGGTGATAAATGACATGTAGAAATGGCCATAAGTTCGCATTTAGCCTAACATGCAAGTTATCATAAGAGATATGATAACTTACATGTTGCCAAAATGCAACCTTTAGCATAAAGCTTGAAGCTTTATGTTCATATACACAAGATAAGCTTGCATAACATGATAACATGAACAAAATGATCATCCCAAACTTGCATAACATACTTGCATATCATATGACGAACTTGCATATCATAACATGACATACTTGCATGACATAACATGATAAACTTGCATATCATAATGGTCAACCAAACTTGCATCATTCATTTAACTTTAGAGTTTAAATATGAAAGTAGAAAAGGGCTTACAATGCTTATGAAGACACAAAAATATGACAAATCCCTTATGCAATCAAATAGACCCAAAATGCAAGCTCTAATAGAAAAACCCTTGAGCCAAAATGATCAAAACCCTTGCTTTATGATGTAAATATGGAAACTTGACTTGAATGCAAGCTAATGACACTCATACAAGCTTGAAAACACTTGTATGCATGGAAAATCTCTCATAGAAATAACTTAGAAATTTTATGAAGAGAGTGGAGGCCATGAGAGGAATGATTTTGCCATAGTTTAGTTGTATGAATGAATAATGATGATTTAGGGTTAGGTTAGGGTCTTATTTATAGAGATTAGGATTAGTTTTAAGCCTTAGGATCATCCCTAGATCTAATCTCAACCTTAAAAACCAAATCTGGCCCAAAGACCAAGCCAACACTCAAAACAGGTGCACCAGGCAAAACTGCCCGTGCTGTCCATGTCGACACCCAAGTCGACAGGGCTGTCGACTTGGGCCTAACCATGTCGACTGCCCAGTCGACAGGGCTGTCGACATGGGTGGTACGGCGGGAAATCCCCCCCCCCCCCGCGTCCAGTTGCCCTAATCTCGAAATTTAAACCTGAATTTTAAATCTGTTTTTACTTTGGAATTTTCTGAGAACTTCAATGGGCCTTAATCGGGTCATACGGACTCCGATTTTCGAAAACCCGGACTCAATTTCGCGTATTTTTCCGAGACGAACGCAATGGCACAGCCCGTTTTCCTTGATTCAGATTTTTAAATTAAATTCTGCCTCGATTAACGT
The DNA here is from genome assembly GCA_030737875.1 of Allium sativum. Taxonomy (NCBI): domain Eukaryota; kingdom Viridiplantae; phylum Streptophyta; class Magnoliopsida; order Asparagales; family Amaryllidaceae; genus Allium; species Allium sativum. The sequence goes on along the minus strand of JASFAX010001981.1, from coordinate 34,884 downwards.
TATAACAGGTTATCAGAAATATGGGTTGTTACATTCTCCTCTCCTTAAAGGATTTCGTTCTCGAAATCTTCAAGTTAGGAAGAACGCATCCTACCATCCATCATCCATCTACTCAAATCATCATTCACGAGCAATCATTGTCCTTAAAGATTCTAATGTGGTATGAACATATGCAAAAGGTGTGTGTATATGTTCTTTTCTAATGCAAAGATCATCAATGCAAAGTATGTTAGTGAAATGAATCCATTATGTATGCAAATAGTCCTAATCATATAATACTATATGTGTGCACAAACATTCGTCCATATGCAACATCCATGTGCTGAATTAACCATCTTGCAACCATAAGAATTGAAAATGTACACACGTCCATATGCAATATGAGAGTGTATTTCAAGCCGATCTAGTGCCTAGTGTGTGTTTATGCATCCACGAGCAACCACTAGCAACCACTTGCATCCACTTGCAACCATCAAACATAACATGTCTCAAACACATGTTTACATCCATAGGATTCCTATCTCAACAAGATACAGTCGAGTGATGGAAGCGAGTACAGATAAAACAAAAACTTGGTACATATACTTATAGACTACTAGTACAGATCAGATTTCCCCAAATGATTCTTAGGAAACTAATCATGGTAGAAACCGAGAATGTATTCGTCATAGTCACCCTCATGCCCAACACAGATACTCTCAAACCCCAATTTATCACAAACAGATGAGTTATAACTCTCAGGGAGTTTGAGACTATTACCAGATCAGAAGCAAGACTAGCATTAAAGTACCGAGTTTCCATTACAGAATCAAAATACCAGAAAAAGAGTTTCAAACTGAAAATCAGACAAGGAAAATTAAACATGCTACAGACAAATTATTCTAGCCCTAATCTATTCACTCGCCATGCGAGTATTCACCGTTCCTTCCGATGTAGTCCCTTTCTTCTTCGGGCAGTCCCTAGTGAAGTGTCCCATCTCTCCACAGTTAAAGCAAGTGCCCTTCCTCTTTCTGCAATCCTTGTTTAGATGAGTTGAGCTTCCACAAGTAAAGCACTTCTTTTCCTTCTTATCTTCAGACTTCTCCTCCTTCTTTTGCATTTCCTTTTTGGGCCCCGTTTTCTTGTTTTGAGACTCATTCACCTTGACCTCCTTCTTTGCACTCTTGTTCTCTTCATTGAGTAGGGCCATATCTACCAAGCTCTCAAACGTGGCCCCCATGGGCACATGAGACATAGCTAACTCCTGTAACGGCTCATTCAATCCTCTAGCAAAACGAAGAGCCTTCTTCTGAGTAGTACTCACCATATCCAAGCCAAAACGAGCTAACTGATTGAACTTGTTCACATATTCTTTGACAGACATGTCTCCTTGCTTCAAAGCAATAAACCTCTCCATTTGCAAATTCTCTTCAGCAGAAGACAGAAACTTAAGCCCGAATCTTGTCCTGAAATCGGCCCAAGTCTCAACGGGCCTAGTCGCGGTGGTGATCTCCCACCAATAAGCGGCTTCATACTTCATAAGCCAAACCGCCAACAAGATCTTTCTCTGATCATCTAATCCAAAGATAGCGAATAAATCCTCGGTCTCTTTCAGCCAATTTCTGGCCTCTACAAAAGTCTCAGTGCCTTGAAAGTTCTTGCCACCCATTGCTTTGAAATCTTTGCAAGTCTTTGCGAAGTCAGCTTGAGGATGCTGAGGTGGAGGAGGAAGAGGAACCTCAGCGACAGGAGGAGGAGGAACATTAACTACCGGAGGAGGAGGAGGAACATCTGCGGGGCCGGCTTCAGTCGCCCTAGCCTCCAAAAGTCTCCTATACCAAACAGGTACGTGCACTCCCTCCGGAATAGCAAAGTTATCGGCCATACTAAAAACGAAGAAAAAGACAGATTCAGATTGGAGAAAAACGAAGGGATTTTGCTAATGGCTTTTTGGGGAATAGCCTTTAAAATAAACTAGACTTTTCTTTGGAAAATACTTTATACTTGGTTTTGAAAATAGTTTTCCAAAAGTTTTAAAAACCTTTTTGTTCCTTCTCGTAAACCATAGGCTCTGATACCAAATGTAACACCCCACCTCCGCCAGGGCGGCTCTTGCAAGCACTCTGACTTTCGAGGGGCGTTTGAATCAGGTAAAAATGCATAATGATATATCAAGGCAGAACAAGAACATATGTATATATGTAAACAGAGTAAATAAGATAAGTAAGACAGCGGAAGATTTCAAACTATTTCAAAACAAGTCTGGTACAACATAATGTCAACTTCCCAAATACGCAAGTCTAGATAAAAACAACATCACTGAAAAACTGAAATACATAAGTACTATCCCCAAAATAAGTGATAACCATAGCTAGCTTCATGTCAAGACCGTACATGAGCTAAGATCCCACAAGCAAGCGATCAGAAATCCAAGCTAAGCTCCAATGTTCCCACCCTGAGAACCTGGGGGGGGGGGGGGGAAACCAAAGAAAAGAGGCGAAAGAAAAACAGGTCAGTCAAAAAGACTGAGTAAGCCCTACTACAATCAATTTAAACTGATAAAGTTAACTGGCATGAGAAGCAGGGATGAACATAAGGATAACAACATACTGGCATGATAATTAACTACTAGGTAGATAAAGGTGTCATCGCATAATCAGGTTTAAGGTTTTTCACCACAGGTGTACCAGCATTCTAACATGTCATGTATAAACAAGAACTTATCCCTTGGCCTAAACTTGGCCCAGTATCAGGTGTTTGACTTAAATCAAGATCCAACTTCTCGGTACCAATTCTAGTATAACAGGATTAGGTGTTACCCCAATGTTTACATCGAAACAGGACGGAACAGAATGGTCCATACAGAGATAGAGTTTGGGAAAAATGGGCTTTTACCACCCTAACAGACGGTACCTCGCAGAAACAGACGGGTGTTACCACCCAACAAAACAGACGGTACCAACAGAATCAGACAGAGCTAAGTGTACCCTAAATCCTACCGAAGCGATCGGCTCCCTAATACATAAATACCCTGTGTCGGCCCCACGATAGGGTGTATCACTCCCTATAGTGGCAACCAATTGACACAGGCATATTTACAGATGTCACGGCGTCTTACATCCTCAGAGGCAGACCGGGATCCATGCACGCACATGACCCGGTTGGAACGCACCATCAACACCCATCGCCATTATCAGAATGAACCACTTATAATTAGTTCAGTAAGCGTGCCCGGACCCTACCTACAATTGGGTCAAAGTTTTGATACCAGAAAGGGTTACTGACTAATATGGGTCCCAAACAACAAATGACACAAGTATTCCCCCTTGTGTTCCCAGACTATCAGATTCAGATTAACTTATTAACAGAGTTCAGACATACAAAGTTCAGACGATCAGTTTTCAGACTAACGGATCAGATAACAGATTTACAAACTTGCCTAACTTGGTGTGGGTCCTACAGATCCGCAAAACAGGTTCGTTTAATTTATCAATCAAGTTAGTTTATCCAGACCAGGTATCAAATTGGTTCTCAGCCTTTTCAAATTACTGAGTTGGATTGGTTAAGTATAGTTCAACTTAACCCCGTTAAATTACCGAGTTCAGATTGGTTAAGTGTAGGTTAACTTAACCCCGTTAATTTACCGAGTTCAGATTGGTTAAGTGTCATAAGTCAAATTTACTTAACCTTATCATGTAGCATTAATTAATTAATGTGCCTTAACCTCTCAAATTAGACTTTGTTGTGGTTACTAGTTAAGCCGGTCGGTTCCGGGTAGCTTTACACCACAACTTGGTCTAACCTCGGGTTCAAGGTACCACATGACCAACTTCTCACATTGGGTCCTATTGTTTGTAGCAACTAGTTAAGCCGGTCGGTTCCGGGTAGGTTTACGCTACAAACTCAACCCAACCTTGAGTTGGTCACACTTATATTTTCTAAGTGTCATGTCCATTATGTTTACAAAACATATTACAAGTTTTCAAGAATTTGGGTAGACCTAACTTAATAGGTAAATTCCCAATGGGTAGACCTAACTTAATAGGTAAATTCCCAATCTTATGTTTTTATGTCTTTTAAGTTTACCCAACCCCAAACGCAATCCCATCGCTTACATATCGCAATAGCGCATAAAGGATAGAAAGAGGGAACTTGGCATAATCATGACATAAAGGTGTTGAAGCCACAAGTTTAACATGGTGGCATATGAAATGTACATATGCTCATATACTTGCATATTACATTTTTAAGCCTCAAAAGCATGCATAAAACCAAACTTAGCATATTGGTGATACATGGTGATAAATGACATGTAGAAATGGCCATAAGTTCGCATTTAGCCTCACATGCAAGTTATCATAAGAGATATGATAACTTACATGTTGCCAAAATGCAAACTTTAGCATAAAGCTTGCAGCTTTGTGTTCATATACACAAGATAAGCTTGCATAACATGATAACATGAACAAAATGATCATCCCAAACTTGCATAACATACTTGCATATCATATGACGAACTTGCATATCATAACATGGCATACTTGCATAACATAACATGATAAACTTGCATATCATAATGGTCAACCAAACTTGTATCATTCATTTAACTTTAGAGTTTAAATATGAAAGTAGAAAAGGGCTTACAATGCTTATGAAGACACAAAAATATGACAAAGCCCTTATGCAATCAAATAGACCCAAAATGCAAGCTCTAATAGAAAAACCCTTGAGCCAAAATGATCAAAACCCTTGCTTTATGATGTAAATATGGAAACTTGACTTGAATGCAAGCTAATGACACTCATACAAGCTTGAAAACACTTTTATGCATGGAAAATCTCTCATAGAAATAACTTAGAAATTTTATGAAGAGAGTGGAGGCCATGAGAGGAATGATTTTGCCATAGTTTAGTTGTATGAATGAATAATGATGATTTAGGGTTAGGTTAGGGTCTTATTTATAGAGATTAGGATTAGTTTTAAGCCTTAGGATCATCCCTAGATCTAATCTCAACCTTATAAACCGAATCTGGCCCAAAGACCAAGCCAACACTCAAAACAGGTGCACCAGGCAAAACTGCCCGTGTTGTCCATGTCGACACCCAAGTCGACAGGGCTGTCGACTTGGGCCTAACCATGTCGACTGCCCATTCGATAGGGCTGTCGACATGGGTGGTCCGGCTGGAAATTTCCCCCCCGCGCCCAGTTGCCCTAATCTCGAAATTTAAACCTGAATTTTAAATCTGTTTTTACTTTGGAATTTTCTGAGAACTTCAATGGGCCTTAATTGGGTCATACGGACTCCGATTTTCGAAAACTCGGACTCTATTTCGCGTATTTTTCCGAGATGAACGCAATGGCACAGCCCGTTTCCCTTGATTCAGATTTTTAAATTAAATTCTGCCTCGATTTACGTTATAACAGGTTATCAGAAATACGGGTTGTTACAATTTGAGGGGAAGCTTATCATTTAGGTTGGAGAAAAATAGGAGGAAAGTGAGAGCAGAGATGAGAGAGAGAGAGAATAAATTAAATCTGAGAGACAGTTCAATTTTCATTTGCGAGATGCCTCTGAGCGCAGCATTGCTAACTCAGTAATTATAATATAGTATATATATATTGTGTTGCTAAGGGCACCGCGGTTTCTGCTAGGGGCTACCGCGGTGCCCTTCGGTCGACTGTTAACTGCCGGCCAAACATGGATTTGGTCGGCGGTTGTCCACCAACCAAGGCTTGGTCGGCGGACAACTACCTAGCAAACCCCTATTTGGCCGGCGGTTTACCGCTGACCGAACACACCGCTAGTAGCCCCTAGCAACTAGCAGGGAGCCCTTGGCAACACACTATTTATATGGTTTAACATTATGCTCGATTTGTTTGTCATGCAGTTTTATTTTAAATGATCATTATGATGTATATGTATAATTGTATTAATAGCGTGTTTCAGAATTTTGACTATTAATGAGGATTTTTCTACAAAAGATCATCATTTTGCACCAGCTGTTAGGAACAAACGATGCAACAGTTTTTTTTAAATTCAAATGTTATTTTTTTGCATTGGTTGTTTTTAACAACCAACAACCAGTGCTACATTTCTATCTCTTGCACCAGTTATGTAAAAACAATCGGTGCAAAAATAAGCTTTTTTTAACAATTGGGCATTTTTTGCACCGACTTTTGATAAAAACCAATGCAAAAAATATCATCTTTTGCACTGGGTATTACGAACAGCCGGTGCAAAAAAAATAAGTTTTTTGCGTTTTCTGCATTTGTGCTGGTTGTAGAACCGAAGCATTAGGGGGTAACAACTAGTGCAAATGAGCTATTTTGTAGTTGTGAACTACAAAAGTTATCCCTCCATAAGTCAATACAATGGTCAGAAAAAAATACATGAAACTGGAAAGTGTTTAAATCCAAGCTGGACCAACTAATCAAGAATCACTATCGAAACCCTCCATCCCATGAATCTTTAGGGAGGGGGAATGGAAGAGAGAAGGAGAAAAACAAACTAGGTCAACCATACGTCTGGTAGGTTCTAGTAATTTCTAGCATGAGCAGAAGATGAGGAAGCATTTGGACATATGAATAGTTCTAAGAGCAATGAACATAAAAGCATAAATGAAATAATACTTACAAAGATAGGCTTCTCATTCATACCCGAAAATTGCTGTACCAACTACCAAAATATCCTAATTAGGTTTTACCTAATTTTCTACACGTCGATCGACTACTTTACCCAAATGTGATAACCTGTGCCAGCTATGGAATTCGGGTTTATCAATCCCGAACCCATCAAATAAAAATGCACATTGGTTAATCATAGTCATTATAGCGGCATATCATCCCCAATCAGAACGATGCACGCTTACCGTTCCACCGTAACGCATCTGTACGCACCTCGTTTGAACCACTTGCTCTCCATCTCAGTAAACAATCCCTTAGCCTCCACGTAGTGTGAGGCTCCGTGATAACAAAGGGATACTAACTAATAAGGGTTCCCAACCAAAAATGCAACTAGCACAAGTCACCCTAGATTTGGTCCCCGTTATATAAATAGGATTTCAGTATACAATTAGGCCTCTTATCTTCCCCAATCAGCCCCATGGTGCCAGAACGGACCTAATGTATGTGCCACTTATCTTCCCAAATCACCCCATGCTGCCAGAAAGGTCTCCCTTTATCTTAGCTTATTAATCTTATAATACTAACTTAACACGTTTAAGTTTATTAATAAGCCCAATATAACCACATGTTATATTCCTAGGTTGTAATTGACATTTCTAGTTAATGTAACTTTTTGTACAACCCTTCCCCTCGTTACTTAATGTCCAATAAAGTGCAATACATTATAGTTTACATGTTTTCCAGTTACATGTTACTTAATGTCCAATTGTGTATAATTTATTCTAGTTTATAAGTTTGAATATTTTTCAGTTAAGGTTTATCCCAATTTATAGTCCATTGATTGAACATAATATTCATCAATTTCCAACGTGCACAAAACCCACTTTTAACATACTTTCAACTCTATCCCAATTTATACACATATTAATCGATAAAGGCCTGGGTTATCGCTTGCTTAGGCTCTTGTTGGCCTAGGCTCAACGCAAAAATAAATAAAAATGGAAGATTGGTATAGGCTGCTAGTAAGGCCTAGACTCTGAAACGAACAAAATAAATAAAATAGGGCATTGCAGGACTACAAATAAAATCATAGTAGAGAAGGGGATAAATAAGAACAATTTCTTACAAATAAATAAACAACTGAAAACGAATCAATATAGATAGCAACAAACTGTAATAATTTGCAGAAAAACAAACTTGTAAATATTATAAACATAAATATGGTAAATTTAAACTATTTTATTGTCCAATCTTCCTTATGTAACTAGCTATTCTAAAAATTACATAAAACTCATAGGAAAAGATTGCAAATCCAGGAAAGACTTTGTTAGATGAATAATCCTTCCGATCTACAATTAGACAATACTCCGATCTATTCTCCATATTTATTATAGCACATAGTTTGAGCAGAGGCTGAGGAAATAAAGAAGGAGAAGGGTAGGGGAAAAGTGAGAAGTGAAGATCAATTTATAAGCCCGAAAGAATAATCCTAAGCCCTAGGATTATTAGGATTTCAGCCTTTCCTCTCAAAAAAACGTCAATAGAATTCTCCAAAACCTTACAGTAATATCAACCTCATGCCATGTGTGCACGAATAGCACCTGGCATTAAAACGGGCTGATCTACCTGCCTATGTGGGTCGATACATGTAACACCCCACCTCCGCTAGGGTCACTCACAAAGGGAATGCACTAGGTTTGGTGAAGCATTATCGAGGTAAACATGCACAGAAATATTACAAGACAGAACGTATATAAAACAACGGAAGTAAAACAAATTTCATTACCTTATAAAATAAGGTCTAAAGCCTTTTACATCAGAATACATCAAAACCTGTCTTGCAATAATAAAGAAGCATAAAAACCTTTTCATAAATTATTCCCCAAGTGAAACAGTAAAGTAGCCATAGCCAAGAAAAGTCCAAGCCATACATGATGACCTTCAAACAGAAGAAGTCCGAACTAACAATAGCATTTCCTCCCTTTAACCTGGGGGGGGGGGGGACGGAAGACAAAGAGGCGAAATAAAACGGGGTCAGTCATAAAGACTGGTAAGTCCTATCTACTTCCAGTATAAAAACAGGTAAAGGTAACATGACATGCATAAACTGAAAGTAAACATAAGGATGACGACAAGATAGATAGCTAAACCAAGATGACTGGATGAACTACTATAGCAAGGTAAACTAAGGTATCATGATAAACTACGGTGTCAAGATAAATCAAGGTATCACATCGTCAGGTTCCTATCAAGTATACTATCCCACGGTATCATGTATAACATCCCAAGGTATTTACCATGTATATTCCCTCTGCACCTCTCGTACTAGTATCCCAATCTGCGTCATGTGTTAACTATGAATGTCCCTTGCCCAATGTCATGTAATTGTCCATGTCAACCTAATATATAACATATGTAGGTTTTTCCCCACTCGTATGTTTCTATGTATAAGTTCAGTCCTTTGCCGTAGGCCGTACGGGCTTTCCCATGTAGTACCATCGTATCCTTGAAGTTGTTTTGGACTTTTACACTTGACCTGGTTATGTTTTCTTACCATGAACTATCGCGTGTTCACTTAGGATTTACGCCACCTAGGACCACTAGGGATTATGCTACCTAATGAACGTTTCCGTGTCTCGGTTTGGGTTCAAGCCACCTAGGGCCACTAGGGATTATGCCACCCGTCAACCGCGCCCTTTATCCCGCGTATGTATCGTGAATCGTTTTCCATGTCTAGACGCACATGTTCCTCAATGTGCCATCCGAGTTCCGTGCCAGGGCATATCAGGAAATACGGAACTTGGTCGGGAGCTTTAAGTCATCTGCTGATGCAGATATCAAGGTCTGTTTTTGTACCCGTGGCTATGGTCCCACGTGACCCCTCCCTCAACTACTAAAAGGCAATCCAAGAAAAATCATGTATGAGAACCACATCCCGGCCCAACTATAGCCCCACTTTCCTATGGGCCAACCTCACCCATGACTCGATAGTAAGCACATGGTCTGTTGGGGGTTCCCTGCCTTTCCATTCGTGCACGATTGACTAAAGATGGTAGGTAGTCGGCGACGTGCTATCCATGGCAAAATCAAGTATCGTCGACTCCACGCTAATCCATCCCAGTCTTTAGGTCGCTCGCACAGCAACCAAGGCATACCCTTGGCTCTTCTACCGCAGACCTTAACTCCTGTGAGGCCGGGTTTCATGGACCATTTGCCACCTCACAGAGGGATACCAAGAGTACCCTCACGTCCCCCGAAGCTACCGCTTCGTCACCCAGTTCGTTGGAGCCTTTATCTAGGTCAGATAATTTGCTCGTCCTCGTGTTTTAAGCGATGACCTACCATACCGGGTTACTCATCTATTCATGAACTAGTCCCATGTCCTTGGCCAAGAATTATTACTTAGTTATACTTAACTAAGGTTTACCACTTAGCTTCATTTCCCCGTTACCCTTGATTAACTACGATTTTCTACCTAGTTCCTCTAATAGGGTTTTGCCTATTGGGTTAAGTGTTGTTATTCAAGTTCATGGCTTAGCCCGCCTATGAATCATGTCAAGATTGGCTAAGTATTCAAGTCCAAGACCTAGCCTTACAAGTTGGTTAAGTATACCAAGAAGCCCATGACTTAACCCTATTCAATCATCAAGTCAATTTAGTTAAGTACTTGTTTATCTTAACCCTATCATGTTATCGTGTTAGATTGGTTAAGCACAGATTATCTTAACCTCATCCGATTATCGAGTCGGATTGGTTAAGTACAGGTTAACTTAACCCCATCCACTAATCGTATTATAATGGTTAAGTATATTTAAAAGGTCTTATGACTTAACCCTATCAGGTCCACATATTAGATTGGTTAAGTATAGGTTACTTAACCTCATCAAATCACCATGTATAATTGGTTAAGTATAAGTTACATAACCCCATTAAATTATCTTGTTAAGTTGGTTAAGTATTGGCTACTTTACCCCGTTGAATTACCAAGTTTAGATTGGTTAAGTGTTTAATTTAACCCCATCGAAGTACCGTGTTTAGATTAGTTAAGTGTAGGTTACTTAACCCCATCTAATTACCGTGTTTAGATTAGTTAAGTCTAAATTACTTAACCCCATCTAGTTAAGCGTGAATTACTTAACCTCATCCCCTAATTGTCTTGTATGGTTAAGTGTCATTAAGAAATCAAGCCCGGTCCCACTTAACCTACCCATTCGTGTCATATCGGTTAAGTGTCATTAGTCAAATTTACTTAACCTTATCATGTGGCATTAATTTAATTAATGCACTCTCAACCTCTCACATTAGACCTTGTTGTGGTTACTAATTAAGCCGGGCGGGTCCGGGTAGTTTTACATCACAACCTAGTCTAACCTCGGGTCTTAAGCGCGACATGACCAACTTCTCACATTGGATCCTATTGTTTGTAGCCACTAGTTAAGCCGGGCGGGTCAGGGTAGATTTATGCTACAAACTCAACCCAACCTCGAGTTGGCCACTTTCATGTTTGGTCTAGTGTCATATTACACTTACAACCCACACGTGTCTAGTTTCAAGTCCCATTTTTACCCCACATGTCATGCCCACATTTAGGTGTATCATAAGTGTCATATTTCCATGAAATCCCATGTCAAATTATCATGTCATAATCACGCACGTCTAACCTACCACAAAGCGTGTTTCCAACCCAAGTAAAAGAGAGTCAACATAGTAAGGGTACTATGCTACATATTGGCCTCACAACATGCACGACGTCAAAAAGAGATTGGCCACAAACATGCATGGTATCATAAGGGGTTTGGCCTCAAAATATGCATAGCATCATAAGAGAATTTGGCCATAAACATGCATAGTATCATAAGGGAATTTGGCCACAAACATGCATAATAGCATAAGGGGTTTGGGTTCATTTACATGCATAAGCCCCAAAGTCAAGTCTTTGCCAATGTTTCACAAGTCAAATGGTTCCCAAAGGTTCATGCTAGCATTACATAGATAAAGATTCAAACTTGCAAGATAAAATAGGTTAATCGTAACATGAATTGCATGATTTAGTCACTAAGCATAGCCAAAAGTCATAGGTTCAAGCAAAAGAGGCATGACAAGGTTCATATAGGCTACCATACTTAGTTTAATCTCGTTTTATTCCATGCCATCATTAAAACTACCGTTTAGATCTAGAAATAGCTAGAACTTACATAGCGTGGCTTAGCGAATTAGCATGAATCGTCTCGATGAAGAAAGGTGGCTCCTTTGAAGAAGAACCGTCATGAAACCATCGTAGCAACGTTGATTTGGCTTCGATTTGGTGTAGCAAGCTTGCACCTTTTGATTTGAATACGATTTGAATGCATAGTCTCTAGGAATTGGAGATAGAGGCCATGATCACTTGGCATTTGGGCAGCACTTCGTGGAATGAGTGATTTGTGAGGGTTTAGGGTAGGCTTAGGGGTCTTTTTATAGAGATTAGGAGTAGTTTAGGCCGTAGGATAAACCCTAGGATAGATCTGAACCCTCAAAAATCATCACAAGCCTCCAAAACCGAGCCAACATGACAAGCAGGTGCACCAGGTTGGAGTTCTACAAGGGGGGGGGGGGGTCGACCCAAGGGTCGACACCCATGTCGACCCCCTGGAGGGGGGGTCGACCCCGGGGTCGACACCCATGTCGACCCCTTGAAGAGGGGCCGACCCAGGGGTCGACACCCTGTGGGTCTGGCGGAAATTTTCCCGCCTTCTCTTTCTGGGCTGAGTTTCAAATCTGTTTTCAAATTTGAATTTTCGTGAAACTTCGTTGGGCTTTAACTGGTGTCATACGGACTCCGATTTACGAAATTTCGGACTCTATTTCGCGTATTATTCCGAGACAAACGCAATGGCGCAACCCGTTTATCCTGATTCAGATTTTATAATTTAATTCTTCCTTGATTCTTGTCTTAACACGTTGTTAAAATTCGGGTTGTTACATTCTCCCCCTCCTTTAAGGATTTCATCTCCGAAATCTCCAAGTTAGGAAGAACGCATCCTACCGTCCATCATCCATCTACTCAAAACATCATCCACAGGCAAACATTGTCCTTAAACGATTTCTAATGCCATATGAAAATATGCAAAACGTGTGTGTATATGCTCCTTAGCTAATGCTAATGATCAGGCCTGAATGATCTTTCTAATGCAAAATATGTTTAGTGCCATGAGTCCAACATGTATGCAAATAGTCCTAGTCATATATGTACTATATGCGTGCACAAACATTCATTCATATGCAAAATCTGCATGATAACCCATTCAATTTCATCCATAAACAAGTATAAATACTCGTGCATATGCAACATGAAACGTGACCGTGTCAATCTAGTATCTAATGTGTATTCGCGCATCCACGAGCAACCACTTGCAACCATATCAATCATAACATGTTTCAAATACATGTTTACACCCATAGGATTCTACCTAAGGTTCTCACGATAGGATCGAGGAGATAAACAAGGTAAACTCCCTACGGGGTTTGCGACAGAAACAGGACCGAGAGGATATTCACCAAAAGATAACATGCGAGCAAGCTCTACAGGAAAAACCAGGGTTCAAGGATACACTCTTTAAAAAGAGGTACGATGCGTGTGTCTAGCCTTACGTCTTCTAAGTCGCGTTTCCTTGAGCTTAATTCCTCGGTGCCTTGACCATCTTTTTATCTCCATGATTTCGTAGCTCCTTGATTCCTATTTCCAAGATATGAGTTAGAACTCATTTCATTGTCGCCTCTTATTCCACTTTCACTTATCCTTTCCCTAGTATACTTGGCTCAAACGTATCCACTTACTCATGCAAGCTCTCCAAAATTCACTAGGGAATTCTGGATCTCGTTTGCCAATGCCAATCCATGTTGCCAAGAGTACTTACTAGGGTGATTCCCATAACTCATGCATAAGCGAAACGAACCATCCGCCTTAGCGGCGAATTCTATTCGAACAGACTACCAACAACTACATCCCGAGATTCTAGGTAACTAACCATGACAGAACCCAAAGGGTGAGACTTCGAGGGTATTACCAAGGCGAGTTGAGAGTCTAACTACCCTCTTTCCAAAACCGAGAATGGCACCCCTTATTAGGTGACCACTTTATCCCTAGAATCTATCCGTAGCCGAGACAAGTCATTCTCAAATCCAAACAAGTCATGAAGAAATGGACCAACTCTCCAACCAGATTTTTGGGACAAAAACTGGGTTCCCCTACCGTGCTAGTACTAGGGTGCAGAGACTCAACTATCCAAGCAGACTTAAATGATACGATGATCAAGACAAAGTCTGGACGGGATGATAGAAAAGAACGACTAAACCTTTACCAGAAACGGTACCATTTCTTTTAGGTACCCTAGAAATGGGAGCGTACAATTGCCCCCTCCGATGATCTTGTCCTTGTCCTCCTTGTTGGACTAAGCCATACCAACAAGTTGCTTATCCTTAAGATCGCGTCCTTTATCCTTACTATTATTATCCTTCCTTGTACCACGGCAACAGGTCTCCCGAGAACTACCTCCATTGTACGGAAAACACCTACGTGGCTAGACAATGATTAGTCACAGTTAGAACTACTGTGACTACAGATGGACGAAAGAAATGAAAAGAGATTCAATCAAGGAATCAAAGGATAGTGCTAATGGCTTTTGGGGAATAGCCTTTAAAAACTTTTCTTGAAAAAATGCTTCTTTGTAAACGGTTTTTCAAACAGTTTTCAGAAGGTTTTTAAAAACTTTTGCCCAGTCTGGTAACCTTCAGCTCTGATACCAAATGTAACACCCCACCTCCGCTAGGGTCACTCACAAAGGGAATGCACTAGGTTTGGTGAAGCATTATCGAGGTAAACATGCACAGAAATATTACAAGACAGAACGTATATAAAACAGTGGAAGTAAAACAAATTTCATTACCTTATAAAATAAGGCCTGAAGCCTTTTACATCAGAATACATCAAAACCTGTCTTGCAATAATAAAGAAGCATAGAAACCTTTTCATAAATTATTCCCCAAGTGAAACAGTAAAGTAGCCATAGCCAAGAAAAGTCCAAGCCATACATGATGACCTTCAAACAGAAGAAGTCCGAACTAACAATAACATTTCCTCCCTTTAACCGGGGGGGGGGGGAATGGAAGACAAAGAGGCGAAAGAAAACGGGGTCAGTCATAAAGACTGGTAAGTCCTATCTACTTCCAGTATAAAAACAGGTAAAGGTAACATGACATGCATAAACTGAAAGTAAACATAAGGATCACGACAAGATAGATAGCTAAACCAAGATGACTGGATGAACTACTATAGCAAGGTAAACTAAGGTATCATGATAAACTACGGTGTCAAGATAAACCAAGGTATCACATCGTCAGGTTCCTATCAAGTATACTATCCCACGGTATCATGTATAACATCCCAAGGTATTTACCATGTATATTTGCTCTGCACCTCTCGTACTAGTATCCCAATCCGCGTCATGTGTTAACTATGAATGTCCTTTGCCCAATGTCATGTAATTGTCCATGTCAACCTAATATATAACATATGTAGGTTTTTCCCCACTCGTATGTTTCTATGTATAAGTTCAGTCCTTTGCCGTAGGACGTACGGGCTTTCCCATGTAGTACCATCGTATCCTTGATGTTGTTTTGGACTGTTACCCTTGACCTGGTTATGTTTTCTTACCATGAACTATCGCGTGTTCACTTATGATTTACGCCACCTAGGACCACTAGGGATTATGCTACCTAATGAACGTTTCCGTGTCTCGGTTTGGGTTCAAGCCACCTAGGGCCACTAGGGATTATGCTACCCGTCAACCGCGCCCTTTATCCCGCGTATGTATCGTGAATCGTTTTCCATGTCTAGACGCACATGTTCCTCAATGTGCCATCCGAGTTCCGTGCTAGGGAAAATCAAGAAATACGAAACCCGGTCGGGAGCTTTAAGTCGTCTGCTGATGCAGATATGAAGGTCTGTTTTTGTACCCGTGGCTATGGTCCCACGTGACCCCTCCCTCAACTACTGAAAGGCAATCCAAGAAAAATCATGTATGAGAACCACATCCCGGCCCCACTATAGCCCCACTTTCCTATGGGCCAACCTCACCCATGACTCGATAGTAAGCACATGGTCTGTTGGGGGTTCCCTGCCTTTCCGTTCGTGCACGATTGACTAAAGATGGTAGGTAGTCGGCGACGTGCTATCCAGGGCAAAATCAAGTATCGTCGATTCCACGCTAATCCATCCCAGTCTTTAGGTCGCTCGCACAGCAACCAAGGCATACCCTTGTCTCTTCTACCGCAGACCTTAACTCCTGTGAGGCCGGGTTTCATGGACCATTTGCCACCTCACAGAGGGATACCAAGAGTACCGTCACGTCCCCCGAAGCTACCGCTTCGTCACCCAGTTCGTTGGAGCCTTTATCTAGGTCAGATAATTTGCTCCTCCTCGTGTTTTAAGCGATGACCTACCATACCGAGTTACTCATCTATTCATGAACTAGTCCCATGTCCTTGGCCAAGAATTATTACTTAGTTATACTTAACTAAGGTTTACCACTTAGCTTCATTTCCCCGTTACCCTTGATTAACTACGACTTTCTACCTAGCTCCTCTACTAGGGTTTTGCCTATTATGTTAAGTGTTGTTATTCAAGTTCATGGCTTAGCCCGCCTACGAATCATGTCAAGATTGGCTAAGTATTCAAGTCCAAGACCTAGCCCTACAAGTTGGTTAAGTATACCAAGAAGCCCATGACTTAACCCTATTCAATCATCAAGTCAATTTGGTTAAGTACTTGTTTATCTTAACCCTATCAGGTTATCGTGTTAGATTGGTTAAGCACAGATTATCTTAACCTCATCGGATTATCGAGTCGGATTGGTTAAGTATAGGTTAACTTAACCCCATCCACTAATCGTATTATAATGGTTAAGTATATTTAAAAGGTCTTATGACTTAACCCTATCAGGTCCGCATATTAGATTGGTTAAGTATAGGTTACTTAACCTCATCAAATCACCATGTATAATTGGTTAAGTATAAGTTACATAACCCCATTAAATTATCTTGTTAAGTTGGTTAAGTATTGGCTACTTAACCCCATTGAATTACCAAGTTTAGATTGGTTAAGTGTTTAATTTAACCCCATCGAAGTACCGTGTTTAGATTAGTTAAGTGTAGGTTACTTAACCCCATCTAATTACCGTGTTTAGATTAGTTAAGTCTAAATTACTTAACCCCATCTAGTTAAGCGTGAATTACTTAACCTCATCCCCTAATTGTCTTGTATGGTTAAGTGTCATTAAGAAATCAAGCCCGGTCCCACTTAACCTACCCATTCGTGTCATATCGGTTAAGTGTCATTAGTCAAATTTACTTAACCTTATCATGTGGCATTAATTTAATTAATGCACTCTCAACCTCTCACATTAGACCTTGTTGTGGTTACTAGTTAAGCCGGGCGGGTCCGGGTAGTTTTACATCACAACCTAGTCTAACGGGTCTTAAGCGCGACATGACCAACTTCTCACATTGGATCCTATTGTTTGTAGCCACTAGTTAAGCCGGGCGGGTCAGGGTAGATTTATGCTACAAACTCAACCCAACCTCGAGTTGGCCACTTTCATGTTTGGTCTAGTGTCATATTACACTTACAACACACACGTGTCTAGTTTCAAGTCCCATGTTTACCCCACATGTCATGCCCACATTTAGGTGTATCATAAGTGTCATATTTCCATGAAATCCCATGTCAAATTATCATGTCATAATCACGCACGTCTAACCTACCCCAAAGCGTGTTTCCAACCCAAGTAATTGCGAGTCAACATAGTAAGGGTACTATGCTACATATTGGCCTCACAACATGCACGACGTCAAAAAGAGATTAGCCACAAACATGCATGGTATCATAAGGGGTTTGGCCTCAAAATATGCATAGCATCATAAGAGAATTTGGCCATAAACATGCATAGTATCATAAGGGAATTTGGCCACAAACATGCATAATAGCATAAGGGGTTTGGGTTCATTTACATGCATAAGCCCCAAAGTCAAGTCTTTGCCAATGTTTCACAAGTCAAATGGTTCCCAAAGGTTCATGCTAGCATTATATAGATAAAGATTCAAATTTTCAAGATAAACTAGGTTAATCGTAACATGAATTGCATGATATAGTCACTAAGCATAGCCAAAAGTCATAGGTTCAAGCAAAAGAGGCATGACAAGGTTCATATAGGCTAGCATACTTAGTTTAATCTCGTTTTATTCCATGCCATCATTAAAACTACCGTTTAGATCTAGAAATAGCTAGAACTTACATAGTGTGGCTTAGTGTTTGCTAGCTTTTTGATCAAGCCACCCAGGTTCACTCACAAAAGGAAGGTATGAAACTATATTCCCCAAGTGCATGAAGGAACGGATCGCACACTATCGACTCGCCCACCATCGGATCGCATCTCGTCGGATCGCCCCCTGTTTCATCAGCGAAACGAAACCTCTATGCGACTCGATCCGAACTTATATTGTTGCCCAGCGTAGACCGATCCGATCCCCTGATGCATGGCGAACCCTCTGACCCGTTCCAGCGTGAGCTAGTCTTCAGCGATCCGAGACGCACGGATCTAGCGACACGTGTCCCCAACCGTCATTTTGACCGATTCTCCCCATCTGCACGATCCGATTTTCAGGGGGATCGCGACACCTGTCCACAACGGCTAATTTGACTATTTCTTCAATGGAGGCGATGCGATCCGATGTTCTCGGGATTCGTGCCACGTGTTACCACGACCCGCCTGACAAAATCAACTATAAATAGCCCAGGGCTTGGCACTTTTTGGGAGCTTTTTGGCAATATTGAGTACTGAATCCGCCATTATTGTCAAAATACAAGAGTATTGAGAGAAATCCTTGATTGTATTAGCTTTCAAAGTATAATCAATAATATATAAAGTGGACGTAGGCTCGTTAACGCCGAACCACTAAAAATTCTGTGTGTTATTTTCTTTTTCCTCATTCTTCAGTTGAAACTCTATAACATTCGGAACAATTTGGGTGTTAGGTCCAAATTTTGATCTAATATTTTTGGTGCTTTCACTGAGAAAACAATCCTAAAGTTTCACTATTCAGTTCTTTGAGGGTTCTAGCGATTCAGATATCATGGCTGGAAAAAGATCTAAGGAAGCACGAGCTTCGCAAACCAATGAAACAATTGAAGAAAGTGTGCACGAGCTAGGCAATGAGGAGACTCTGGATCGCGGAGCGCTGGGGGCGAACCGATCCGATGAAGACGCCACGCTCCGAGTCGACGAGAACGAGGCGATCCGGACTGCTGAAGGGGTTGTTACTCGATCTCGAGGCAACGTCTCGAATCCTCCACGCACCGCGATCGCGAATCGATCTCAGGGGGGCGTTGCGAGCCGCCATCCTCAAACCACAGCAATTCGAATTGATGATCAGACTACAACTCGACCTGGAAAGGAGCCTATGGCTCGCTCCTACCGTCCTGGCGCCTCCGCTCGACCTGGCTCACGCTCTTTGCGCATAAGAGAAAGTGATGATGATCAATATGATCCTGCTGCTCCCGTTACTGAGGGGGATCTCTCTCGCTTTTCCGAAATGTGGGAGAGGTTGTTTGATGAATTGGCTGACCAAAGGCAGGAAAGCTCCGTCCTACAACAAAATTTGACTGCTATGGATAGAAGACTAGATGAGCTCGTAAGGCAAATAACGCCGCCGGTTCGCCCACTTACTCCAGGATATTCTTCTTCGTCTGAGGAGTCACCGAGACCTCCGCGACGACCGTATGAGAGAGCCGAAAACATAGAGCAGCTTCGGTTCGGAACCCTGCCGTCACGGGAAGAAGAAGCGCTTGGGGCGGGGCCCTCAAACCGTAATGTGAACGATCAAGCCACAACTCCCAGGACTCGAGATGTGGACAGTCCTGTGCATAACAGACTACCTCAGCCCCATCACCGCGCACATGCTCATGGTAACAGGGGGCAACGGAGCCCTATCCGAGCCCCGGATTTTGTGACTGCTCCCGGAAGAGAGATTAGAGAACCCCGCCGAACCAGAGGCACTGACCCTGAACCTTCGCTAACCAGTGCAAATGTTGCAGCGATGATCCATCAGATTCTGGCAGATAGCCGTGGACAACGGAGCGAAGATTGGGGAATTGACCGCAGTCACACCCCTTTCACTGATGATATTTTGGATGCGACTTTCCCGAGGCGTTTCAACATGCCACAGATGAACCGATATGCGGGTAGGTCCGATCCTATCCAGCATCTGATGAGATATTCTTGGTCAATGACCGCTGCCGCAGCCTCTGACGCTGTCAAGTGCAAAGCGTTTCCCATATTCTTGGAGGATGTAGCATTGTTATGGTTTACTCGCTTGCCAGCAAGATCGATTTCTAGCTTCAGGGAGTTGAGTGAGAAGTTCGTAGAACAATTCCGTATCTATTCACAAAAAACAAAAAGTGTGATTGACTTGTTCCTTGTCAAGCAGCGACCAGGCGAGAGTTTGAGGGTGTACCTGGATCGTTTCAATTTGGCCGCTACTGAGGTTAAAGATCCCCATGAACCGAACATTGTCGCAGCACTGATTGACGGAGTAGATAAAGACACTGAATTCGGGAGATACCTGGCAGGCAAACCACCCCATACTAGAGAGTTATTCTATGAAAAAGCTAACGTACATTTACGTCGGGAAGAGGTATATGCTAACCGAAAGGCAAAAACAACTGATAAGGAGGAAATCCAGAGCAATGTCGCTATAAAGCAGACATGAGACAGCTCGTGGAAAGTCGAGGTTAATGTCGGAAATCGGAATCAGGGTGGTCGTCAGTCAGGTAACAACAATAATAACGGTAATGGCAACAACCGGAAGAGGAACCGAGGGAACGACTCCCAGAGAAGGACTCGTCCCAGGGCCTTTGAAAGTTATACACCAATAAATGATACTCTGGAAAATATCTTCATGGATGCGTATGAAGTCCTCCAGAATAAGAGGCCACCTCCCAGAGAGTCGACGGAGAAAGAACGTGAAACGGGGAAGTTTTGTCTCTTTCATCAGATTCACGGCCATTCGACAAATGAGTGCCGTCACCTAAGAGATGTAGTCGAAAGGCTGCTTCGAGAAGGAAAGTTAGATGAATACAGAGTAACGCCCAGAGACAGGGGGCAAGCAATACAGGCCCCAAATCAGAACCAGAATCAACTTGCTGCTAGGCCGACTGCCCAGCAAAAGGGAGAGAACATTGTTATCAATACCGTAATCGGAGGACTTTATCTTGCCGGGCATAGCTCTAGGGCATTAGACCAATATGTCAATGCAGCCAAGCAACACCTCGAGGTAGGGGAGTGTAGTAACCCTAAGGACAATATCCCGGTAAAGCAACAAAAGATGATGACCGACGATGTCGTTTTCCGAGAACGAGAAAGTATTGGAGTTCATGCTCCGACTGAAGATCCATTTGTAATTACAGTACCTAATGGACCAGCCACTGTTCGTAAGGTTTTAGTGGACAACGGGAGTTCTGTCAACATTCTTTTCAAAAGGACATTTGACCAGATGAACCTCGAAATAAAAGACTTGAAGCCCTTCCAAGGATGGATCCGTGGATTCAACGGAGCATCTACCGCTCCAATGGATTATGTAGAGTTACCAGTTACACTTGGGGAAGGAGAACGCCAGAGAGTGAGAATCCTTCCCTTCGTGGTTTTGGATGTTGAACCGCCCTACAATGCCTTCTTGGGCCGACCGGCCCTCGCAAAGTTTAGAGCCTGTATAGCCCCCTGGTGCTTGTTATTGAAATTCCCCACAGAAGATGGCATTGGTATCGTCAGAGGGGATCAGGTTGCTGCGCGAGCATGTTATGTTGTCGAACTAAAGTTACTTCGCAATGGATGGGATATTGAAACTAAAGGCGCTTCTCCCCCTACGGGGGCGGAGACCTTATAGCAACCAAAGAGGATAGTCGTTGGAGAGTCGCCCAGAGAGATGCCCGAGGATATAGATCCCAGAGAGGATCAAGAACCCGGGGGCAGAATGGCGACTCCCAACGAGACAACTGTGGATGTACCGATCGATGACAGTGACCCGGAGAAGGTCCTTAAGATTGGATCCCAGTTAAATCCGAATCTCGCTAAAGAATTGACGGATTTCTTAAAAAACAACTTGGATGTATTTGCTTGGACCCACGCAGACATGTATGGGATATCCCCATCAATCATGAGCCATTCCTTAAGCATTGACCCTAAACATCCTCCGGTAAAGCAAAAAAGGCGAATGTTGGGCCCAGAGAGGTCCCCTGCCTTGAAAGAAGAAGTTGGAAAGCTAAAGAGTAATGGATTTATCAGAGACTCGACCTACCCAGACTGGATTTCGAATCCAGTCCTGGTAAAGAAGGCCAACGGGAAGTGGCGAACGTGTATCGACTTCTCGGATTTGAACAAAGCCTGTCCAAAAGATAGTTTCCCGTTGCCCCGGATTGACCAGTTGGTAGACTCGACGGCGGGTCATGAGCTTCTCTCATTTATGGATGCTTATTCAGGATATAACCAGATTCCGATGCATGTTCCAGATCAAGAACACACTAGTTTTACCACGGATCTGGGATTATATTGTTATGTGGTGATGCCCTTTGGCTTGAAGAATGCGGGCGCTACATATCAACGTTTAGTCAACAGAATGTTTTATAACCAGATAGGGAAAACAATGGAAGTATACATCGACGATATGTTGGTTAAGTCCAAGCAATCTTCTCAACACACTATTGACTTGGCAGAGATGTTCGGCATTCTTTGAAAGTACGGAATGAAACTCAACCCAACCAAATGTTCATTCGGTGTTGCCTCCGGAAAATTCTTGGGATTCATCGTCAGTTCCCGTGGGATTGAGGTTAATCCAGACCAGATCGCGGCAATCAGAGACATTCAGGAACCTAGGCAAATTAGGGATGTGCAAAGCCTTGCCGGAAAAGTGGCCGCACTAAGCAGATTTATCTCCAGGGCTATGGATAAGTGCATCCCATTCTTCGAATTAATAAAGCGAGGGAAACGTCACTTCAAATGGACACCCGACTGCGTAGAAGCGTTTCAGAATTTACTCAGGCACCTGGAGAAACCTCCGATAATATCTAAGCCAATGGATCACGTGGACTTATTCGTGTATTTGGCAGTGTCATCCCACGCGATCAGCTCAGCGTTGGTAAGAGAAGAGGATAAGGTCCAAAGACCTGTGTATTACGTGAGCAAAAAATTGACGGCAGCAGAGCGTAATTATCCAAGGATAGGAAAGTTGGCGTATAGTTTGCTGATCGCCTCTAGAAAGCTTCGACATTATTTTCAGGCGCATCCTATTACCATATACACCGATCATCCACTCAAGCAAGTCCTATAGAGACCACAGGCATCTGGAAGATTACTCAAATGGAATATTGAGTTAAGTCAATTTGATTTGAACTTTCAGCTCAGACGGTCAAATCGAGGGAAAGTGATAGCCGACTTCATAGCAGAGTTTACCGTACCGGAGGAAGATATAGCCAATGAAGAGGACAATCCTTCAAAGTTACTTTTCGATCCTAATGTCTGGAGATTGTATACTGATGGCGCTAGGAATGACGAAAGATCCAGCGCTGGAATAGTGCTTGAAACCCTCGAGAAACGATTGATAACCTATGCAATCCGGATGGAGTTTCATGCCACTAACAACGATTCCGAATATGAAGCTCTGATAGCCGGATTGAGGATCGCAGAGGAATTAGAGGTCACAAAGCTGAACATCTTCTGCGACTCCAAGTTAGTTGTGAACCAAGTTACTGGAAAATTCCAAGCTAAAAGTGCAAGATTGATTTTATACTTAAAGAAAGTGAAAGAGTTGCTGAACAATTTTGATCACTACAGCATATCTCATATTCCGCGGTCAGAGAATCAACAGGCGGATAAGTTGGCGAAGATGGCTAGTTCCGACGACCCTGAAGTGACTGGGCTAGCCCCCGTTGAAGTACTTCGGTCCCCTAGCATAGATCAAATGGAAATCGACCTAATACTAGAGACGGAACCAGAAAGGGAGTCTTGGATGACCCCTCTAAACAATTTCCTAATAAATGGAACGCTTCCGACCAAGAAAAGCGAGAGGCGTAAGGTAATTCGTAAAGCCGCCCGATACGTTCTGCAAGGCGGAGTTCTTTACAGACAAGGGTTTTCAATGCCCCTCCTTCGGTGTATAGCCCACGATGACATCAAACGTGTGCTGCAAGAGGTCCACGAAGGCGAATGTGGCGACCACACTGGAGGGCAAACTTTGGCAAAAAAGGTGTTGCGGCATGGTTATTTCTGGCCTACCATAAACAAGATGCAGCGAGATACGCACGACGGTGTGATGTGTGCCAGAGATTTTCGAAGATACCTAGAGCACCTCCTAATCAGTTAAAATCAATAATGAGCCCATGGCCTTTCGCTATGTGGCGAATTGATATCATTGGAAGTCTCCCCATAGCAAGGGGCGGAGCAAAGTTCGCCATTGTGGCCGTGGATTATTTCACTAAGTGGGTCGAGGCTGAGCCATTAACTACGATCACAACCAAACGAGTGATCAACTTCATCGTGAGAAACATCATCTGTCGATTTGGGATTCCAAAGATTGTAATAAAGGATAACGGAACTCAGTTCGATAGTGCTGAATTCAGAAATTTCTGCCAAAAATACCACATTGAGAATCGATACATCTCCGTGGCGCACCCGCAATCGGACGGACAAGTCGAAGCGGCGAATAAAGTGATTAAGTCTATTCTGAAAAGAAGACTGAAGCGGGCTAGAGCCATGTGGGCTGATGAATTGCCCTTGGCACTATGGGCCTACAGGACAACATATAAATCGGCAACAGGAGATACCCCGTTCTCCCTTGCCTTTGGAACGGAAGCAGTCATCCCGGTTGAGATAAAGGTACCTTCTCACCGGGTGACTTATTATGATCCGGTGACCAATAATGAATTGCTCCTTGAGTCCCTAGATATGATCGAAGAAAAGAGGGATGAGGCGGACCTACGTGCCTTGAGATGCAAGCAAAAGATCGCTCGATATTACAACAAAAAGGTTCGAGCCCGAACCTGGGAACCCGGAGACTTGGTTCTGAAACGTGTCTTTCCACCCCCAACTCATATGGGAGCGAAGTGGGAAGGACCGTACTCCATTCTGAGCAAGCTTGATAATGGAACCTTCAAGCTGGCAACCGTAGACGGAAGGGAAATCCCCAGAGTGTGGAATGCCCAACATTTGCGGCCATACTTAGCATAAAAGTTTCAAATCTGTTCTTTTGCTTTGTTGAAAACCATGTATAAGGCACGACTAGCCTAGAATAGTTTGATTCCTTGAAGCAAAAAATTATAAAGTGGACGTAGGTCATGATTCGACCGAACCACTATAAAAATATTGTGTGTCATTTACCTTTATTGCATCCTTATTTATCTGCCTATTTATTTTTTGGAAAGCGGCGTGAATAATGCAGGTACCCGAAGTCTGTTGCCAACTGTTCCTCCCGTAGACTGTTCGGAGGAACTCAAAGCCTTGGCAAAAGCTCCAACTGCTTGTCCGACTGATTTCAATCCTCGGAGCTTGGATTAAAATGAAAACCTAGGACGAGTTTGATGAGCGTGCATGATTGCAGACTGCTTGATCCGTGACTCTAACTCTCCAGAGTAGAGAGAGTATAAAGGACGCGAAGATGACAACCACAAGGCATGGCGGTGTACCATGATTGGAGCCGCCTGAGCAAAAGTCTAACCTCGGCGACCGCCAAGAGAATATAAAACCGTCTCCGACTGAGCGCTGAGAAAGAGCTCCTTCCCCGCTGAAGGATCGGGGAGCGAATGAATCGCTGAGCTCGAACTCTAACTCTCCAGAGAGAGAGAGAGAGAGTATAAAAGCGTCTCCGACTGAGCGCTGAGAAAGAGCTCCTTCCCCGCTGAAGGATCGGGGAGCGAATGAATCGCTGAGCTCGAACTCGAACTCTCCAGAGAGAGAGAGAGAGAGTATAAAAGCATCTCCGACTAAGCGCTGAGAAAGAGCTCCTTCCCCGCTGAAGGATCGGGGAGTGAGTGAATCGCTGAGCTCGAACTCTAGCTCTCCAGAGAGAGAGAGAGAGAGAGTATAAAAGCGTCTCCGACTGAGCGCTAAGAAAGAGCTCCTTCCCCGCTGAAGGATCGGGGAGCGAATGAATCGCTGAGCTCGAACTCTAACTCTCCAGAGAGAGAGAGAGAGAGAGAGTATAAAAGCGTCTCCGACTGAGCGCTGAGAAAGAGCTCCTTCCCCGCTGAAGGATCGGGGAGCGAATAAATTGCTGAGCTCGAACTTTAACTCTCCAGAGAGAGAGAGAGTATAAAAGCGTCTCCGATTGAGCGCTGAGAAAGAACTTCTTCCCTGCTAAAGGAACAGGGGCCTACTGAACTACTGAATTCAAACTCTAACCTCGGCGACTGTCAGGAGAGTGTAAGAAAGTCTATGATTAAGCACTGGGAAAGTTGCCAGAAATTCGGTACCACAAGAACAGTTATCCCATGAAATCTTCTAAGTCCCCCATATTCAGAAATAGGGGGCAACCTGCCGGCAATACTAACCAATCCTTAGTAAACCCCAGTCAGGCGCTATGATAACAACTGATTGGGGGCACATATACTCATATACATATACTGAACTTTAATACAGCAACGCAGCACGAAAATTTTTCTTTCTGTTGTTTGACTGATTTGTAATTAGATGGCCTATGACTAAACATGGAAAGTTTATTTGAATACAGGTACACAATGATGCAAAAAGAGATAAACTTTCATTTATGTACCACAAATCCACTGAGTAAAAAACAACCTAGAAAGGGAAGTGAGGGCCAGTCTCACAATCACACTTCCTAGCCAGTGGAAAACGTAAAGATAAAATATCAACAAGCAACAATATTCTAATTACGCTTTGGCCTCTTCTCCTGCTTCTGTCTCTCCAGCTTCGCCTTGTCAGCATCGGGCTGATCCCCTTTCTTCCTCTTCCTTTTGTCTATGAGAGGAACGTCCGACTCTTCTGAAGATTCCTCTTCCACCTCTTTTCTCTTCCTTCTACCAGAAAGGGAAGCCGGGAAGTCATCGGGATTTGCAAAATGAAGCTGTCGGCTGATGGATTTGGGCTGGATTTTCACAGTCATCCCAGTTTTGGGATCGAATTCTGCAAGAGGGACTATGTCCAAAGCCTCATCTCCCACCTTTTTCAAAGCCAACTCTTTCTCCTGCCTGGCCTTTCGGCTGGCCAAGGTTTCGTCGTCATCATCATCGGCTTTTTTGGCGCCAATAATGTCTTCTTCATCATCTACATGGCGCCCATCCATGTCTTTCAAGGCTTCGATGGTCTCAGCATCTTTGGGAACGTCAGTACTAGGTGCCGGGATGCTTCTTTCTGCTGTTGTGACCTCAGCCTGCTTTGATATATCAATACCAGCACCTGGCGAGACAGCCTCCTTCTCCACTTCTTTTTCTTTTTCAGCACCCTTGTCGACGGGCTCGCCACCTGTATCGGGAGGAACACACATTACTAATTCAATTGGTTGTTCTACCAGACGACGACAATTCACAATTGCTTTGAAAAATTGTGGGGAAAAGAGAGAGATACCTTCCGCAGATGCTCCCTCTTGAGTAGTTGCAGAGGCTCCAATGACCACGGGAGTTAGACCCAAAGGGATTAATGGATCATCGGGATGGTATTCCTCAACCCCGGAGGTCTTGGGCTCCACAGCTGAACTCGAACCCTCGTCAGCTTTGCCTTTACCCTTAGCCAGGGCCCTCTCCTTTTCCATCTCCGCTAGAATCAGACGACGACCCTCTGCTAGGTCCTCAAGCTCATTATCCCTTAAGATGCTCTTCATCAACTCATCCTCATCAATTACTTCGACCCCCAATCTATGCTTTTCACCCTCAACAATGGCATCCCATAAATTGGCTAAAGTAACGTGGTAATCCGGGATCCACAAGATGTTGCGAGTTTTGAGAACCTGGCCAAGGAAATCGAAAATCATCTCCTCAAACCCCTCGATCTCCTTCTCTCTTTCGAGGAGCTTGTTGTTAAAAGCAGTGGCCAATTCGATGGCACTTTCAACATTCTTTTCGGCGAGAGCTGCCCGTCTCTCCGCGTTCGAGACCTGATCATTTAAAATCACCTTTTCTGCTTTAGCCAAAGACAAACTTTCTTTTAAACTTTCTTTTTCTGCCTCCCAAGCAGCTCTCTCAGCTTCAAAATGGCCTTGTGCTGTTTTCAACTCGATATTAGCCATTTTGAGGTCTTCAACCTCCTTCTTTAAGGCCATTTTCTCTTGGCTATTGGAGTCAAGTTCCGAATGAAAGCGCTGCTTAGCATTCTCTAATTCAATCTTATAATTTTCAGCGTCCCTCCGTGCTAAAGCAAGCTGGGATTGAGCATCTTCCAGGTCCTTCTCTATCTTTGTCCTGGCCCTTTCGTTGTTTTTAAGTTTCGCCTTAGATCTGTGTGCTTCTATTTCAAGCGATCGGATGACTTCTGAAAGGTTAACTGCATGTTTTTTCATCATCTCATATTGCCTGGCAACATGGCGGATGTGCCCGACAACTTCGCTATCCCAGTTCTTGGGGACCGGTTCCTAGGCTGGAACAAATGTCATCCGGTCAAAGAATATGTCTGGGAATTGTTCCCGCAGCTTTTCCAGCCTACCTTGAATCTCGGGACCATGCATGTAATCCCGTGACCCGGGGGCAGCCAACTCTGGCTGGCTGGAAGGGACGATGTCACTCCTCTCCTTTTCAGACTCTTTGGATTGATCCTTGCCCTTATCTTTAGATTCGTGATGCCTTTTGGACGACCGGCTGTGGGAAGGTGCACTCTTTGGAGGAGTTAACTCTTTAGGAAATTTCTTTCCCCCTGCAGGAACAGTTGGATAACTGGAGGGCTTGGTAGAGGTCGATTTTGGTGGAGACCGAGGTTGCGAGGAAGTCGGCTTGTAAAAAGGGCCACGAGAGCGCTCAGTACCCGGATGAAGGCTGGGTGTGCCCTCACGAAGAGTACGATAAGAGTAAGATTTCCTGCGGGACATCGTTCCTGCAAAAAAGAGAAAAGCATATTAAAACTTTGAATACTCACGATATAAGAGTGCAGGGTCGGATAGTGCGTGTGATTTGTGCATCCCATATAATCCCCCCTAACAGACCCGGGCCTGAAGACAGGCTCATCTGACCAGTTTCTTGTTCTCTAGTTGGAGCGATGTTCTCTTCAGAAGCAGGGAAGAAAGGCGCCCCTTCAAAGTCCTTCTCTGTATATACATCATCGGGTAGAGGAATTTTATTCAGCTCGTCAAATAACTGCTCTTCTGTCAAATCATCGGGAGCAGCGGTTTCGATTGGAGTAGAAATCGGGATTTCCTTGGACATGTCACCGCGGACCTCATCCCCTCTGTATATGTTCAGGTCCTCATCGTCTTGGATGACTATCGGAGAAGGACTCTTGCGAAACTTAGTTGTTTCTACCGCTTGCAAAGTTCCCTCTCCCTCTGTTGGGGGCACGTACTTATAAGGTCTGCTGCCAGTGCCAAGTCCAAATCTTCTATCCAGAAGATGATGCTTATGAAGATTTTCATCAGTAATGCATTTTTTGATCCTTAGAAAGTCGGATCAGCTTTGTAGAAGAATGGACAATCGATTGTTGTATAGTGGACCCTCCGTTTTCGGGAAGACGTGATCTGTTTAAGACAAAGAAAAAGGGGGAAGAATGTTAACGCCTAAACTTCTTGAACAAGATATTCGATTAGAAGCTTAAAGTTTACTTGATTTGAGCCATCTTCTTGAGCATCCGGCCTGTTTCTTTATATAAAACCAATCAGACTTAGGATCCCCTATATTGCTATATCCATCGTACAGAACCTTCCTATTCGCCACCGATTCAAAGAAAGAGAAATTTGGAGTTGCCGAAGAACGGTGCTTGAAAAGAAAGAAGAATGTCAAATCTCTGAATTTAAGTTCGGCGTGTAGTATCTCCGCGTATGGAACATATAGGGTGTATAGAGATGCATAGGCGTTAGGATGAAGATGCATCGGAGCAATACCCAGTCGTCTTAAAATTTCGATGGCGATCGGAGGAAACGGAGGAATAGCTCCTACCAAGCACATGGTTCGACTGATTGCCATGTATCCTTCCGGAGCTAGGTGGGGTCTATCTTCGCTTCCGGGTGTCAAGACATCATCCTAAGGAATCCCGTGTCTCAAGCAGAATCTTTTAAGCTTGATATCGTCGAGCTTAGATGCTAAAGAATCAGAAAATTTATCTATTCCGAGCGCGCCAGGAATCTCGTCGGGAGCTCGCCCATCTATCTCAGACTCATCGCTAGATGAAGTACTTTCGGACGGATCTGATTCCGTTGCCTCGTATTCAGATCCAGAATCTTCACCTCCTGGATTAATTGGAGGAATCTCGGGGTTGTATTGCTCAGGAACCTCGGATTCCGCTTCTGTTGTGGATCTTGAAGGAGATTGATTATTCGACATTACT
Source organism: Allium sativum (assembly GCA_030737875.1). Lineage (NCBI taxonomy): Eukaryota > Viridiplantae > Streptophyta > Magnoliopsida > Asparagales > Amaryllidaceae > Allium > Allium sativum. The sequence goes on along the minus strand of JASFAX010001981.1, from coordinate 4,720 downwards.
GCTAGGACGAGAAAACATGAACAATGAGATTAATACTACCCGTCCCCCGTGTGTGCAAGTGCCGGTGTGTGTGCTTGTGTGTGCATTAAAGATAAAGCGTGAAAGCTATCAAGATCATCAAAATATTAGTCGTCATATGCAGTCAAATTATGTGGTCATTTAGTCCAGAAAGTCCGACGTCAAGGCCCTAGCCTAACTGTCTAGAATTTTATGGTGACAAGGCATCGTTTAAAGTTCGAAATTCGTTTGGATCGTAAACTACGAGTCGGATCGCAGGGTAGAGAGATCGCCCTCCTTCAGATCGCAGGGCAGGGGGATCGCCCCCTCACGGATCGTGAAATTAAGTGATCGGGGTCTTTGCCGAATCGTTGCAGCCCCCCCCCCACGGTACGTTCCCCTGCCGTCACCACGACCCTCCGTCTCGCCACTCGCCTTCATCTTCTTCCTCTCCTCTCTTTGACCCCGATCCGAACTGGCTTTCTCTCCTCTTCTTCCTCCTCCGTTTTTCTCCTCCGAACTCCAACCCTTGAACCCATCAGCCATGGCGCCTCGAGGGTTCCCCCAAAAATCACGATATTCCACCGTTTCTTCCCTCAAGCTAGTCGAAAAAAAATCATAAACAACAGCGATTACGAGTAAGGGTGATTTCGGTGGGGTTACCTTTCTAAAAATTGGAAAAGCACTCGGATTTTCGAAGGTTTGAAAAACTAGGGTTCGTTCCTCAACAATGTAGGCGGAACGATACGATAGAAAAAAGAAGGAAGAAAGTGAAGAGGGGGGTCGACTTATATAGGCAAAAGGGCGGCCGTTTGTCTCCCCTTCTTTGTCCCATTCGATCCACGACAATAGGCGGGCCGCGAACCAAAAGCCCACCACGTCTCGGAGAAGAGCCCGTCTCGTTCCGCTCCATGAAAGAGACCCAAGTGCACACCAAAGAACGAGACGAATGGCTTGATAAAGGACCGCGACTCGAATATGTGATACGAATCAACAAATCACCAACAGATTCAGTGATGAAGACTCTAAAAAGTCCCAGAAAAGGAATCATTCACTGATTGGCGACTCGTTGTGAAAAGACGATCCTAAAGTATTCGAAGCATGTTCCATCATCAATAAAACATACTTCGAGGGGGCAAAATGTTGGCTAGCTTTTTGATCAAGCCACCCAGGTTCACTCACAAAAGGAAGGTATGAAACTATATTCCCCAAGTGCATGAAGGAACGGATCGCACACTATCGACTCGCCCACCATCGGATCGCATCTCGTCGGATCGCCCCCTGTTTCATCAGCGAAACGAAACCTCTATGCGACTCGATCCGAACTTATATTGTTGCCCAGCGTAGACCGATCCGATCCCCTGATGCATGGCGAACCCTCTGACCCGTTCCAGCATGAGCTAGTCTTCAGCGATCCGAGACGCACGAATCTAGCGACACGTGTCCCCAACCGTCATTTTGACCGATTATCCCCATCTGCACGATCCGATTTTGAAGGGGATCGCGACACCTATCCACAACGGCTAATTTGACTATTTCTTCAATGGAGGCGATGCGATCCGATGTTCTCGGGATTCGTGCCACGTGTTACCACGACCCGCCTGACAAAATCAACTATAAATAGCCCAGGGCTTGGCACTTTTTAGGAGCTTTTTGGCAATATTGAGTACTGATCCGCCATTATTGTCAAAATACTAGAGTATTGAGAGAAATCCTTGATTGTATTAGCTTTCAAAGTATAATCAATAATATATAAAGTGGACGTAGGCTCGTTAATGCCGAACCACTATAAATTCTGTGTGTTATTTTCTTTTTCCTCATTCTTCAGTTGAAACTCTATAACATTCGGAACAATTTGGGTGTTAGGTCCAAATTTTGATCTAACACTTAGCGAATTAGCATGAATCGTCTCGACGAAGAAAGGTGGCTCCTTTGAAGAAGAACCGTCATGAAACCGTCGTAGCAACGTTGATTTGGCCTCGATTTGGTGTAGCAAGCTTGCACCTTTTGATTTGAATCTGATTTGAATGCATAGTCTCTAGGAATTGGAGATGGAGGCCATGATCACTTGGCATTTGGGCAGCACTTCGTGGCATGAGTGATTTGTGAGGGTTTAGGGTAGGCTTAGGGGTCTTTTTATAGAGATTAGGAGTAGTTTAGGCCGTAGGATAAACCGTAGGATAGATCTGAACCCTCAAAAATCGTCACAAGCCTCCAAAACCGAGCCAACATGACAAGCATGTGCACCAGGTCGGAGTTCTACAGGGGGTCGACCCAGGGGTCGACACCCATGTCGACCCCCTGGAGGGGGGGTCGACCCCGGGGTCGACACCCATGTCGACCCCCTAGAGGGGGGTCGACCCAGGGGTCGACATCCTGTGGGTCTGGCGGGAATTTTCCCGCCTTCTCTTTCTGGGCTGAATTTCAAATCTGTTTTCGGATTTGAATTTTCGTGAAACTTCGTTGGGCCTTAACTGGGTCATATGGACTCCGATTTACGAAATTTCGGACTCTATTTCGCGTATTTTTCTGAGACAAACGCAATAGCGCAACCTGTTTATCCTGATTAAGATTTTATAATTTAATTCTGCCTTGATTCTTGTCTTAACACGTTGTTAAAATTCGGGTTGTTACAATACAGGGATCGAGCCACATGATCCTGGGTCAACCATATAGTGGACCCAATTATGGGCCGGGTCACCCGTTACTCCGTTAATTCTGGCTGAATATTTATAAAATTTCCGAGCTTAAATTTTAAACTTCAACTAATCATATCTTGTTCATTTTTTGTTCGTTTTATGCAATCTGAAAGTCTATTCGATCCAGAATTTCGTAATGAACCCAATGGTGAAATCCCCCTTGCCCAATTCTGAGTATTATTTTAATCACTATCCATATTATATCTCTTTTATATTTAATTATTTTTTATTAAAATTCAGGGTGTTACATTCTCCCTTCCTTAAAGGATTTCATCCCCAAAATATCCAAGGCTAGAAGAATTTATCAACTGTTATCTGCACCGATCTACTCAACCATCAATCATTGGCATCCACTATCTTTAGAATTTTCTAATACTTTCCATAAACATATGCAGAGGTGTTATGTATATGTCCTTAAGCTAATGCGAAAATCGAGCAGTCTACTGATTCAGTTAACCTCCTTAATGCAATTTATGTTCGTTCCATTCCAATATGTATGCAAAGGTACCTTAATGATACATATAAAAGTCTATATTTGTGCAAGAGCCATTCATCAAAATGCAACATCCATGGTGATGATTCAACCATTTTTCATCTATATATAAATTAAAATATACACACATCAATATGTAAGTGTCCTAGTTCAATCGACCCCTAACTAGTGCCTAGTGTGTGTTTATGCGTTCACTAACAAACACTTGGATCCTCTTGAATCCATTCAACCATAACATGTTCTATTAACATGTTTAAAACATTTCCTACTATCTATAGGCTTCTACATAAAAATAATGATTCAAACAATAAGGAAAAAATAGCTTCAAATTCAAAGATTAGGAAAAAAAAATTAGGAGCGTACTCTCAAAGGAGAAACAGGAAAGAAGCGTGAATCCTGTCTTTGGTTCCCAGGTCACATTATCACTATCTTTTCCCCATTGAACCTTAACTAGCTTGATCTCTTTATTCCATAACTTCTTAACTCCACATTCTAGTATTTAAGTAGGAACCCTCCTGACCAAGACCTCCCCCTCTACTTTGATATCCTCTAGGGTACTCAGCTCAACTACTATCGTGGAATCATGTTGACACTTCCGTAAGTGTAAAACATGGAACACATCATGAACTCCTGGAAATCTCCGTGGTAGTCTAACTGTGTAGGTCATCTGACCAATCCTCTATACTATAGGAATGGCCCTACAAACCTAGGTGCCAACTTTCCTACTAAGCCGAACCAAACCACACTCCTCAAAGGTGACACATTAACGAAAACTATGTCACCTATCTCGAACTCTTGGTCTGTCCTCCGCTGATCTGCATACAACTTCTACCTGTATAGAGTTGCCTTCATCTGCCTCCGATTCAAATCTATCTTCTCTGACGTCTCTCTAACCATCTCAGGTCGAAGTAAAAGTATGTTTGTGGACTCCAAATAACAAGTAGGTGATATGCAGCGTCGTCCATAAAGTGCCTCGAAGTGACCATACCAATACTCGTTTAATAACCATTGTTATATGCCAACTCTACCAATGGAAGAGCTCGTCCAGAGTCCCTTCGAAGTGTAGGATACAAAGCCGTAATAGATCCTTAAGAATCCTATTAACCCTCTCTGTCATAGGGTGAAAGGAGGTACTACATCGTAGCTGTGTCCCCAATGCCTCCTTCAGGCTCCTCTAAAACTCGCCCGTGAAGGATGGGTCTTGGTCGCTAACAACAATAGTGGGTGCTCCATGAAGTCAGACAATCTCCCTAAGATACACTGATGCCAACCAAACTATCATCCTCTTAATCTTAACTGGGATAAGAGAGCTCTCTGAGTCAACCTATCAACTATAACCCAAATACTGGTATTATCCTTCCTCAATCTGGGTAACCCATCTATAAAGTCCATGGTGACGCTCTCCCATTTCAACGTGGCACATCCAATGGCTGAAGCAATCCACCAGCTTCCTCTTTCTCAGACTTCACTCGCTGACAGGTAATACATCGAGCTACATACTCTGCCACCTCCTTCTTCATCCCTATCCATT
>JASFAX010000207.1:50000-52500 GCA_030737875.1 Allium sativum | reverse complement strand
TTGGATTTCGACGTGTGCGCATCGGGCTTGGCACGCCTTGGATTTGTCAAAGTACCAGATTTGGCACTCAAAAAATAGTGAAAAACACGGTGAAACAATGGATTTTCACGTGTGCGCATCGGGCTCGGCACGGCTTGGTTTTGGCAAAGTACCAGGTTTGGCAAAGTACCAGATTCGGCACTTTGCAAAGTACCAGATTTGGCACTCAAAAAAGGCTTAAAAACATGGTGAAACATTGAATTTTTACGTGTGCTCATCGGGCTTGGCACGCCTTGGATTTGGCAAAGTACCAGATTTGGCACTTGGCAAAGTACCAGGCTTGCCAAAGTACCAGGCTGAAAAACACGGTGAAACATCGAATTTTCGCGTGTGCTAATCGGGCTCGGCACGCCTTGGATTTGGCAAAGTACCAAATTTGCCAAAGTACCAGATTTGGCACTCAAAAAATAGTGAAAAACACGGTGAAACATTGGATTTTCACGTGTGCGCATCGGGCTCGGCACGGCTTGGTTTTGGCAAAGTACCAGGTTTGGCAAAGTACCAGATTCGACACTTTGCAAAGTACCAGATTTGGCACTCAAAAAAGGCTTAAAAACATGGTGAAACATTGAATTTTTACGTGTGCTCATCGGGCTTGGCACGCCTTGGATTTGGCAAAGTACCAGATTTGGCACTTGGCAAAGTACCAGGTTTGCCAAAGTACCAGGCTGAAAAACACGGTGAAACATCGAATTTTCGCGTGTGCTAATCGGGCTCGGCACGCCTTGGATTTGGCAAAGTACCAAATTTGCCAAAGTACCAGATTTTGGCACTCAAAAAAGACTGAAAAACATGGTAAAACATTGGATTTTCACGTGTGCGCATCGGGCTCGGCACGGCTTGGTTTTGGCAAAGTACCAGGTTTGGCAAAGTACCAGATTTGGCACTTTGCAAAGTACCAGATTTGGCACTCAAAAAGGGCTTAAAAACACGGTGAAACATTGAATTTTCACGTGTGCTAATCGGGCTCCGCACGCCTTGGATTTGGCAAAGTACCAGATTTGGCACTTGGCAAAGTACCAGGTTTGCCAAAGTACCAGGCTGAAAAACACGGTGAAACATTGAATTTTCACGTGTGCTAATCGGGCTCCGCACGATTTGGCACTTGGCAAAGTACCAGATTTGGCACTTGGCAAAGTACCAGGTTTGCCAAAGTACCAGGCTGAAAAACACGGTGAAACATTGAATTTTCACGTGTGCGCATCGGGCTTGGCACGCCTTGGATTTGGCAAAGTACCAGATTTGCCAAAGTACCAGATTTGCCAAAGTACCAGATTTTGGCACTCAAAAAGGGCTTAAAAACACGGTGAAACATTGATTTTTCACGTGTGCTAATCGGGCTCCGCACGCCTTGGATTTGGCAAAGTACCAGATTTGGCACTTGGCAAAGTACCAGGTTTGCCAAAGTAGCAAGCTGAAAAACACGGTGAAACATTGAATTTTCACGTGTGCTAATCGGGCTTGGCACGACCTTGGATTTGGCAAAGTACCAGATTTGCCATTTGGCAAAGTACCAGGTTTGCCAAAGTACCAGGCTAAAAAACACGGTGAAACATCGAATTTTCGCGTGTGCTAATCGGGCTCCGCACGCCTTGGATTTGGCAAAGTACCACATTTGCCAAAGTACCAGATTTGGCACTCAAAAAATGGTGAAAAACACGGTGAAACGTTAGATTTTCACGTGTGCGCATCGGGCTTGGCACAGCTTGGATTTGGCAAAGTACCAGATTTGGCACTTGGCAAAGTACCAGGTTTGCCAAAGTACCAGGCTGAAAAACACGGTGAAACATTGAATTTTCACGTGTGCGCATCGGGCTTGGCACGCCTTGGATTTGGCAAAGTACCAGATTTGCCAAAGTACCAGATTTGGCACTTGGCAAAGTGCCAGATTCGGAAAACACATGCGGATCACTCAAAAACCCAGTGACTACATGGTAAAACCACAAAAAAAAATGTGGTCGGATTTACCTACGTAGCAGAGACACTTTGGACTACCGGGGTCATATTAGGCTAAATTCCATATATTCCTATATTGGGGGGGGAGGGTGAGGAGGAGGAGGAAGGGGAAGGATCGACCAAAATGGATCAGGCAAAACGCAAGCTGAAACATTGGTCGATCAACAAATTTTTTTTGTGTGGATTTTTCGGAGAAATTTTTTTTTTTTTTTAAATATTTAAAAATATTAATTTTTAAATATTTAAAAAAAAAAAATTTAAAAAAAAAATTTTTTGAAAATGTTTTCGATGGAAGTGCCCTCCCCAAATTTTTTAAAAATATTTTTAAAATTATTTTTGTTGCGATCTCGGAAAAGTTTGGTTTTGGTTGGATTTCACCTGTTTTTCCGAAAACTGGCCAAATCTAGCTAGAACCATGCTGAAATGTGGGCAATTACAGGAAAGCTTGGTTTTGGCTGGATTTTTCCGGTTTTTTCGAAAATAGGACGTATCAAGCGGAAACCCT
>JASFAX010000207.1:17500-20000 GCA_030737875.1 Allium sativum | reverse complement strand
TGGTGTTCACGTGTGCGCATCGGGCTTGGCACGTCTTGGATTTGGCAAATTACCAGATTTACCGAAGTACAAGATTTGGCAAAGTACCAGGTTTGGCACTCAAAAAAGGCTTGAAAACACGGTGAAACATTGGATTTTCACGTGTGCTCATCGGGCTTGGCACGACTTGGATTTGGCGAATTACCAGATTTAGCACTTGACAAAGTACCAGGTTTGACAAAGTACAAGGCTGAAAAACACGGTGAAACATTGGATTTCGACGTGTGCGCATCGGGCTTGGCACGCCTTGGATTTGTCAAAGTACCAGATTTGGCACTCAAAAAATAGTGAAAAACACGGTGAAACAATGGATTTTCACGTGTGCGCATCGGGCTCGGCACGGCTTGGTTTTGGCAAAGTACCAGGTTTGGCAAAGTACCAGATTCGGCACTTTGCAAAGTACCAGATTTGGCACTCAAAAAAGGCTTAAAAACATGGTGAAACATTGAATTTTTACGTGTGCTCATCGGGCTTGGCACGCCTTGGATTTGGCAAAGTACCAGATTTGGCACTTGGCAAAGTACCAGGCTTGCCAAAGTACCAGGCTGAAAAACACGGTGAAACATCGAATTTTCGCGTGTGCTAATCGGGCTCGGCACGCCTTGGATTTGGCAAAGTACCAAATTTGCCAAAGTACCAGATTTGGCACTCAAAAAATAGTGAAAAACACGGTGAAACATTGGATTTTCACGTGTGCGCATCGGGCTCGGCACGGCTTGGTTTTGGCAAAGTACCAGGTTTGGCAAAGTACCAGATTCGACACTTTGCAAAGTACCAGATTTGGCACTCAAAAAAGGCTTAAAAACATGGTGAAACATTGAATTTTTACGTGTGCTCATCGGGCTTGGCACGCCTTGGATTTGGCAAAGTACCAGATTTGGCACTTGGCAAAGTACCAGGTTTGCCAAAGTACCAGGCTGAAAAACACGGTGAAACATCGAATTTTCGCGTGTGCTAATCGGGCTCGGCACGCCTTGGATTTGGCAAAGTACCAAATTTGCCAAAGTACCAGATTTTGGCACTCAAAAAAGACTGAAAAACATGGTAAAACATTGGATTTTCACGTGTGCGCATCGGGCTCGGCACGGCTTGGTTTTGGCAAAGTACCAGGTTTGGCAAAGTACCAGATTTGGCACTTTGCAAAGTACCAGATTTGGCACTCAAAAAGGGCTTAAAAACACGGTGAAACATTGAATTTTCACGTGTGCTAATCGGGCTCCGCACGCCTTGGATTTGGCAAAGTACCAGATTTGGCACTTGGCAAAGTACCAGGTTTGCCAAAGTACCAGGCTGAAAAACACGGTGAAACATTGAATTTTCACGTGTGCTAATCGGGCTCCGCACGATTTGGCACTTGGCAAAGTACCAGATTTGGCACTTGGCAAAGTACCAGGTTTGCCAAAGTACCAGGCTGAAAAACACGGTGAAACATTGAATTTTCACGTGTGCGCATCGGGCTTGGCACGCCTTGGATTTGGCAAAGTACCAGATTTGCCAAAGTACCAGATTTGCCAAAGTACCAGATTTTGGCACTCAAAAAGGGCTTAAAAACACGGTGAAACATTGATTTTTCACGTGTGCTAATCGGGCTCCGCACGCCTTGGATTTGGCAAAGTACCAGATTTGGCACTTGGCAAAGTACCAGGTTTGCCAAAGTAGCAAGCTGAAAAACACGGTGAAACATTGAATTTTCACGTGTGCTAATCGGGCTTGGCACGCCTTGGATTTGGCAAAGTACCAGATTTGCCATTTGGCAAAGTACCAGGTTTGCCAAAGTACCAGGCTAAAAAACACGGTGAAACATCGAATTTTCGCGTGTGCTAATCGGGCTCCGCACGCCTTGGATTTGGCAAAGTACCACATTTGCCAAAGTACCAGATTTGGCACTCAAAAAATGGTGAAAAACACGGTGAAACGTTAGATTTTCACGTGTGCGCATCGGGCTTGGCACAGCTTGGATTTGGCAAAGTACCAGATTTGGCACTTGGCAAAGTACCAGGTTTGCCAAAGTACCAGGCTGAAAAACACGGTGAAACATTGAATTTTCACGTGTGCGCATCGGGCTTGGCACGCCTTGGATTTGGCAAAGTACCAGATTTGCCAAAGTACCAGATTTGGCACTTGGCAAAGTGCCAGATTCGGAAAACACATGCGGATCACTCAAAAACCCAGTGACTACATGGTAAAACCACAAAAAAAAATGTGGTCGGATTTACCTACGTAGCAGAGACACTTTGGACTACCGGGGTCATATTAGGCTAAATTCCATATATTCCTATATTGGGGGGGGAGGGTGAGGAGGAGGAGGAAGGGGAAGGATCGACCAAAATGGATCAGGCAAAACGCAAGCTGAAACATTGGTCGATCAACAAATTTTTTTTGTGTGGATTTTTCGGAGAAATTTTTTTTTTTTTTTAAATATTTAAAAATATTAATTTTTAAATATTTAAAAAAAAAAAAT
>JASFAX010001980.1:20000-22500 GCA_030737875.1 Allium sativum | reverse complement strand
ATTTTTAAAAAAATTTTTAAAAAAATTTGGGGAGGGCACTTCCATCGAAAACATTTTCAAAAAATTTTTTTTTAAAATTTTTTTTTTTTTAAATATTTAAAAATTAATATTTTTAAATATTTAAAAAAAAAAAAAATTTCTCCGAAAAATCCACACAAAAAAAATTTGTTGATCGACCAACGTTTCAGCTTGCGTTTTGCCTGATCCATTTTGGTCGATCCTTCCCCTTCCTCCTCCTCCTCACCCTCCCCCCCCAATATAGGAATATATGGAATTTAGCCTAATATGACCCCGGTAGTCCAAAGTGTCTCTGCTACGTAGGTAAATCCGACCACATTTTTTTTTGTGGTTTTACCATGTAGTCACTGGGTTTTTGAGTGATCTGCATGTGTTTTCCGAATCTGGCACTTTGCCAAGTGCCAAATCTGGTACTTTGGCAAATCTGGTACTTTGCCAAATCCAAGGCGTGCCAAGCCCGATGCGCACACGTGAAAATTCAATGTTTCACCGTGTTTTTCAGCCTGGTACTTTGGCAAACCTGGTACTTTGCCAAGTGCCAAATCTGGTACTTTGCCAAATCCAAGCTGTGGCAAGCCCGATGCGCACACGTGAAAATCTAACGTTTCACCGTGTTTTTCACCATTTTTTGAGTGCCAAATCTGGTACTTTGGCAAATGTGGTACTTTGCCAAATCCAAGGCGTGCGGAGCCCGATTAGCACACGCGAAAATTCGATGTTTCACCGTGTTTTTTGGCCTGGTACTTTGGCAAACCTGGTACTTTGCCAAATGGCAAATCTGGTACTTTGCCAAATCCAAAGCGTGCCAAGCCCGATGCGCACACGCGAAATTTCATTGTTTCACCGTGTTTTTCAGCCTGGTACTTTGGCAAACCTGGTACTTTGCCAAGTGCCAAGTCTGGTACTTTGCCAAATCCAAGCTGTGCCAAGCCCGATGCGCACACGTGAAAATCCAATGTTTCACCGTGTTTTTCACCATTTTTTGAGTGTCAAATCTGGTACTTTGGCAAATGTGGTACTTTGCCAAATCCAAGGCGTGCGGAGCCCGATTAGCACACGCGAAAAATCAATGTTTCACCGTGTTTTTCAGCCTGGTACTTTGGCAAACCTGGTACTTTGCCAAGTGCCAAATCTGGTACTTTGCCAAACCCAAGGCGTGCGGAGCCCGATTAGCACACGCGAAAATTCAATGTTTCACCGTGTTTTTCAGCCTGGTACTTTGGCAAACCTGGTACTTTGCCAAGTGCCAAATCTGGTACTTTGCCAAACCAAGGCGTGCGGAGCCCAATTAGCACACGTGAAAATTCGATGTTTCACCGTGTTTTTAAGCCCTTTTTGAGTGCCAAATCTGGTACTTTGCAAAGTGCCAAATCTGGTACTTTGCCAAACCTGGTACTTTGCCAAAACCAAGCCGTGCCGAGCCCGATGCGCACACGTGAAAATCCAATGTTTCACCGTGTTTTTCACCATTTTTTGAGTGTCAAATCTGGTACTTTGGCAAATGTGGTACTTTGCCAAATCCAAGGCGTGCGGAGCCCGATTAGCACACGCGAAAATTCGATGTTTCACCGTGTTTTTCAGCCTGGTACTTTGGCAAACCTGGTACTTTGCCAAGTGCCAAATCTGGTACTTTGCCAAATCCAAGGCGTGCCTAGCCCGATGAGCACACGTAAAAATTCAATGTTTCACCGTGTTTTTAAGCCTTTTTTGAGTGCCAAATCTGGTACTTTGCAAAGTGCCGAATCTGGTACTTTGCCAAACCTGGTACTTTGCCAAAACGAAGCCGTGCCGAGCCCGATGCGCACACGTGAAAATCCAATGTTTCACCATGTTTTTCACTATTTTTTGAGTGCCAAATCTGGTACTTTGGCAAATCCAAGGCGTGCCAAGCCCGATTAGCACACGTCGAAATCCAATGTTTCACCGTGTTTTTCAGCCTGGTACTTTGGCAAACCTGGTACTTTGTCAAGTGCTAAATCTGGTAATTCGCCAAATCCAAGTCGTGACAAGCCCGATGAGCACACGTGAAAATCCAATGTTTCACCGTGTTTTCAAGCCTTTTTTGAGTGCCAAACCTGGTACTTTGCCAAATCTTGTACTTCGGTAAATCTGGTAATTTGCCAAATCCAAGACGTGCCAAGCCCGATGCGCACACGTGAACACCATTAACTCGAACACCTTCTTTACCAGAAAGCTGGTCAACCGATCGCGTTTGAGCCTTCGGCGCGGAGGTTTCGTAAATTTCACGGGTAAATGTTTGAAATTCCATAGGCTTAGATTTTAGTGTCAGCGCACGTTACAGCTTGCTTTTCGCCTGGTCCGCTCTTCCAATATAAAATCCAGGCACAATGGGCTTTTCTTATAAGTCCACGGAATTATATTTCGGTGGTCGGTCGATCGATGTACCTATTGGATTACTCATTGTCCCATTTTTCTGTCTGTGGCTACTCACCAAGGAATTTGGCACTTAGTGTTTAGACGC
>JASFAX010001980.1:10000-12500 GCA_030737875.1 Allium sativum | reverse complement strand
GCCACGTTTCACCAGGGTTTCTGCTTGATACGTCCTATTTTCGAAAAAACCGGAAAAATCCAACTAAAACCAAGCTTTCCTGCAATTGCCCACATTTCAGCATGGTTCTAGCTAGATTTGGCCAGTTTTCGGAAAAACTGGTGAAATCCAACCAAAACCAAACTTTTCCGAGATATCGCCCACGTTTCAGCATGGTTTCTTCCTGATCAGTCCCGTTTTCGAGAAAATAGGAAAATCTCGCAGAAACCAAAGATTCCCGTAATCGCCCATGTTTCTGCTTGATACGTCCAGTTTTCGAAAAAACTGGGAAATCTTGCCAGAACCGCACTTTCCCATGAGCGACCACGTTTCACCAGGGTTTCTGCTTGATACGTCCTATTTTCGAAAAAACTGGAAAAATCCAGCCAAAACCAAGCTTTCCTGTAATTGCCCACATTTCAGCATGGTTCTAGCTAGATTTGGCCAGTTTTCGGAAAAACTGGTGAAATCCAACCAAAACCAAACTTTTCCGAGATCGCAACAAAAATATTTTTAAAAAAATTTTTAAAAAAATTTGGGGAGGGCACTTCCATCGAAAACATTTTCAAAAAATTTTTTTTTAAAATTTTTTTTTTTTTAAATATTTAAAAATTAATATTTTTAAATATTTAAAAAAAAAAAAAATTTCTCCGAAAAATCCACACAAAAAAAATTTGTTGATCGACCAACGTTTCAGCTTGCGTTTTGCCTGATCCATTTTGGTCGATCCTTCCCCTTCCTCCTCCTCCTCACCCTCCCCCCCCAATATAGGAATATATGGAATTTAGCCTAATATGACCCCGGTAGTCCAAAGTGTCTCTGCTACGTAGGTAAATCCGACCACATTTTTTTTTGTGGTTTTACCATGTAGTCACTGGGTTTTTGAGTGATCTGCATGTGTTTTCCGAATCTGGCACTTTGCCAAGTGCCAAATCTGGTACTTTGGCAAATCTGGTACTTTGCCAAATCCAAGGCGTGCCAAGCCCGATGCGCACACGTGAAAATTCAATGTTTCACCGTGTTTTTCAGCCTGGTACTTTGGCAAACCTGGTACTTTGCCAAGTGCCAAATCTGGTACTTTGCCAAATCCAAGCTGTGGCAAGCCCGATGCGCACACGTGAAAATCTAACGTTTCACCGTGTTTTTCACCATTTTTTGAGTGCCAAATCTGGTACTTTGGCAAATGTGGTACTTTGCCAAATCCAAGGCGTGCGGAGCCCGATTAGCACACGCGAAAATTCGATGTTTCACCGTGTTTTTTGGCCTGGTACTTTGGCAAACCTGGTACTTTGCCAAATGGCAAATCTGGTACTTTGCCAAATCCAAAGCGTGCCAAGCCCGATGCGCACACGCGAAATTTCATTGTTTCACCGTGTTTTTCAGCCTGGTACTTTGGCAAACCTGGTACTTTGCCAAGTGCCAAGTCTGGTACTTTGCCAAATCCAAGCTGTGCCAAGCCCGATGCGCACACGTGAAAATCCAATGTTTCACCGTGTTTTTCACCATTTTTTGAGTGTCAAATCTGGTACTTTGGCAAATGTGGTACTTTGCCAAATCCAAGGCGTGCGGAGCCCGATTAGCACACGCGAAAAATCAATGTTTCACCGTGTTTTTCAGCCTGGTACTTTGGCAAACCTGGTACTTTGCCAAGTGCCAAATCTGGTACTTTGCCAAACCCAAGGCGTGCGGAGCCCGATTAGCACACGCGAAAATTCAATGTTTCACCGTGTTTTTCAGCCTGGTACTTTGGCAAACCTGGTACTTTGCCAAGTGCCAAATCTGGTACTTTGCCAAACCAAGGCGTGCGGAGCCCAATTAGCACACGTGAAAATTCGATGTTTCACCGTGTTTTTAAGCCCTTTTTGAGTGCCAAATCTGGTACTTTGCAAAGTGCCAAATCTGGTACTTTGCCAAACCTGGTACTTTGCCAAAACCAAGCCGTGCCGAGCCCGATGCGCACACGTGAAAATCCAATGTTTCACCGTGTTTTTCACCATTTTTTGAGTGTCAAATCTGGTACTTTGGCAAATGTGGTACTTTGCCAAATCCAAGGCGTGCGGAGCCCGATTAGCACACGCGAAAATTCGATGTTTCACCGTGTTTTTCAGCCTGGTACTTTGGCAAACCTGGTACTTTGCCAAGTGCCAAATCTGGTACTTTGCCAAATCCAAGGCGTGCCTAGCCCGATGAGCACACGTAAAAATTCAATGTTTCACCGTGTTTTTAAGCCTTTTTTGAGTGCCAAATCTGGTACTTTGCAAAGTGCCGAATCTGGTACTTTGCCAAACCTGGTACTTTGCCAAAACGAAGCCGTGCCGAGCCCGATGCGCACACGTGAAAATCCAATGTTTCACCATGTTTTTCACTATTTTTTGAGTGCCAAATCTGGTACTTTGGCAAATCCAAGGCGTGCCAAGCCCGATTAGCACACGTCGAAATCCAATGTTTCACCGTGTTTTTCAGCCTGGTACTTTGGCAAACC
>JASFAX010001979.1:0-47949 GCA_030737875.1 Allium sativum | reverse complement strand
TTAAGCTTGCCTTAACACTATCCACTTTGTTCATGTAATATTGGTTAAGTTGTCATCTTACACAGGTTCACTTAACCCCACCCACCTAACTTGTTTTAGATATAATATTCATCTTTGATCAGCATTAATTAGTTATTACTGCATAGACCTCTCACATTAAATCAATTGCTTGTGGCCGTTGGATATGCCGGGCGGTTCCGGGTAGACTTCTGCCACAAGCCAGACTTAACCTTGTGTCTAAGCATCTTTTAGTTATGCAGTTGCTGGAGACCGATTGGTTCCGGGCAGGCTTCTACCGCAAACGGAGTCTAATTTCGTGTCTCAGCATGCATATCTTAGGCAATTTATTCATTAGCAATTTATGCCAATTTCAGGCTAATTATTTCAATTACCAAAATTCCTAATTTTAAATCTTGGATTAAAATATATTCCAATTACCCATAATTTCTTATCTAAATTATGTCCATAATTTTAATCCAAATTAGGCTTATAATCTTATGTGTACTAGTTATGCCAAATTAGGCCTAAACCAGTTTATGCCAAATTCATGTATACGGGTTATACATAAATATGCCCCAAATCAATTACATGATTACAAACCAATTTATGCCAATTACACATTATTCAATATTTTCCCAAACTTTTCCAACAACGTTCCCACGTCATTTGTACGTATAATAAAATATTAGGGTCGCAGTTAGCCTAATCTCATAAAAAGGAAAAGAAGAAAAGAAGGGAAAAGAATTAAAGCACCAAAACTGGCATAACACATAAAATAGATCCAATAACATATGTAACATAAACTTCGGGTATGCATAATAACATAGATCTAATAAGCATATAGATCATGAACTGGCATAGCATAATAACATAGATCTAATAAGCTTATGGATCATGAACCGGCATAACATAATAACATAGATCTAATAAGCGTATGGATCATGAACTGGCATAACATAATAACATAGATCTAATAAGAATATGGATCATATACGGGCATTATCACATAAAATAGATCTAATTAGGCATATGATCACATAAAATAGATCTAATTAGGCATATGAACATAAACTGGCATCATCACATAAAATAGATCTAATTAAGCATATGAACATAAAATAGATCTAATTAGTCATATGAACATAAACTGGCATCATCACATAAAATAGATCTAATTAGGCATGTGAATATAAAATAGATCTAATTAGGCATATGAACATAAGCTGGCATCATCACATAAAATAGATCTAATTAGGCATATGAACATAAACTAGCATCATCACATAAAATAGATCTAATTAGGCATATGAACATAAACTGGCATCATGACATAAAATAGATCTAGTTAGGCATATTCGTATAGTCCAATTCACAACTTATCACAATTACTTTTAATTAATTACATATGAAAGTAACGTGGACTCATAGTGGAAGAAGAGAAAGTAGATCTGAATTGTGTATTCTGGATTTGATTAGCTAAACCGTTGTTGTAGAATTCTATTCTTATCTTCCAATATGAATTACTCCTATTTAGATTTGCTTTAGTGTAGAAGAAAGACTAGCTTATGTTACGGCAGCATGGAGGCGTATGAATTAGTGTATTGTGAATTAGGTTTAGGTCTAGGTATGTTTATATAGTTGTAGGTAGTGAATTAGGGCCTTTAGATCTGACTATGATTCATCTAAACCATTCAGATTAAAAAGAAACATCGCTCAGCCAACCAGAAGAGGTCACGTCAGCCCTAAAACTCAAAAATCGTCATTAACCAATAAAAATGTGTCATGTGTGCGACATGATACGTAGCAGCAGGGGCGTTGACACCCAGATGTCATATATATATATATATATATATAATTTTCTTTTTAACTATCTTTCCAATTAACTCTTTTCACACTAAACCGCTTTTTTTTAATTGAACTGCGTTTGCACTAGGCCACTTTTTAGCCATTCCCCTAAAACAAAAATATGGCAATATCAAGGATTGAACTCAGAACCTCTTGCTTACAAGTCGCATGTACTGACGAAATGAGCTACAAAGTTTTTTGCTAACAAGACTTAGGACAAAGCGACACATTATTCTCTCATTCCTCTTTTTTATGTTTTGTTGCAATATTGAATTTAAAGATAACTTTTTCATCTTAAATCGGTTTTCTGCAAACCATAGGTATAAATTGACTAGAAAATCGCCACGAACGCAATGACGCTAATTTCGTGACCAAATTCCTGAAGCTTCTCAAATTTTCCTTTTTGTTTCTATTTAATTTTTCGCATGCATTTCCTCGCATTTCATGTATTGCATTTACTCATCCATCATCCATCTACTCAAAGGATTTCGTCCTCGAAACCTTCAAGTTAAGAAGAATATATCCTAGTGTCCATCATCCATCTACTCATCCATCATCCATAAGCATACATTGTCCTTTAAAGATTTCTAATGTTATATGAACATATGCAAATGTGTGTGTATGTGTTCCTTATATAATGCAAAGATCAGGCGGTCTACCGATTCAGTTGACCTCCTCAATGCAAATTATGTCAGTGCCATGAGTCCAACATGTTTGCAAAGGAATCCTGATGATACATATCATTTCTATATGAGTGCACAACCGTTCATTCAAATGCAACATCCATATGATAACGCATTCAATATACATCCATTAATTTAAATATGCATATTCATTCATATGCAATATGAAAGTGATTGAGCTGATCTAGTGCCTAATGTGTGTGTAAATGCATCCACGAGCAACCACTAGCCAACACTTGCATCCACTTGCATAAACCAAACATAACATGTCTCAAACACATATTTACAACCATAGGATTTTCCTACCTAAAGATCGAAGATGTAATCGAGAGGACATACTAAATGATAGAACAAGTAGAAACAAAGCAGTAGAAAAAAGGAGAAGTTAAGATAATACCCTCAAAAAGGGAAGGGTATAACATACGTATCTTGTCTTCTGTTTCCCAAGTCGCGTCTCCTTGATCATCTTCCCATTGGACTTCAACCAAGTTGACCTCTCGGTTGCGTAACTTCTTGACCTCCCATCCAAGGATGCATGTAGGAGCTCGTCTAATCGTGGCATCTTGCTCCACTTCCACTTCCCTAAGCATGCTCGGCTCCACTACTTCCGTGGTATCATGTAAACCCTTCCGCAAATGCGACAAATAAAATAAGTCATGAACATCACTAAGCTTCTCCGGCAACTTCACTCTGTACACCATCTGTCCAATCCTCTCTGTAATGGGGAATGGCCGTATGAACCTCGGTGCCAACTTCCATACAGATCCGAATTGAACTACATTCCTCAACGATGATAATAAAAACCATGCCCCGAACACCGAACTTAAGATCGGTCCTTATCTTATCAGCATATGACTTTTGCCGGCCCTGTGCCGTCTTCAAGAATTGTCTTCCTCAAGCTCTGTCTTGTGAAACACCAAGTCTTTAATGAACTTCCTATAATTGCCCGCCAACCCTAGAAAACTTCTTACTTCCGTTGCATTTATAGGAACCTTCCAATCTTGGATTGCCACCACCTTCGCGGGATCCACTGCTATCCCCTCCTTAGAGACCACGTGTCCTAAGAATCTCACTTCCTTCCTCCAAAAATGGCATTTGGAGAACTTAGCCTTGAGTTGATGTGCTCGAAGAGTCTCTAAGACTTCCCTAAGATGTAGGGCATGTTCTTCCTCACTTCTAGAGAATATCAAAATTTCATCCACATAGACTACTACGAACTTGTTTAGAAACTCCCGAAACACCCTAGTCATCACGTCTACAAAATATGCGGGTGCATTCGTCAAACCAAAAGGCATGACGAGCCACTCGAAGAAGCCGTCGGGAGTCCTAAAAGCAGGCTTATCTATACTCTCCTCAGCTACCCTCAGCTGATGAAATCCTGTAGCTAAGTCCAACTGCGAGAAAACCGAAGCGCCAACCAACTATTCGAAAAAATTAACTATCCTCAGTAATGGGTGTCTATTTTCTTTGTGAGTTTATTTAGTTCCCTATAGTCCACACACAATCTAAGTGAACCGTCCGCCTTTGTAGCAAAAACAACTAGAGCACCCCATTCCGAAATACCTCTTCTGATTAACCCTTTCTCTAGTAGCTCCCCTACTCGCTTAATGAGTTCCCTCCTCTCTCTCGGAGCCATGTGGCGCACTGGCAATGCAACTGGCTTTGCATTATCTACTAAGTATATACGGAAGTCTATCTCGTGCCTCGGGGGTAAACCCCGAACCTCATCAAAAGCGTCATCATACTCACGGACTAGACGAACAGATTTCAAATCTTCGATGGATGCGTCAAGTGATTCTAGCTTGCTAAGCATCACCGAACCTCTAGGGTCACAAGAAATATCAAGGGTCTTTCCCCAACGAGTCAACAGTCTAACTACCCTCTTTTCACAGTCTAGGATGGCACCACACCTGGCTATGCAATCCATCCCTAGAATCAAGCCATAGCCCAGGTAACCAAGAACGTAGGCGTTGCATTCAAACCCAACACCCAAGATAGACACTCTCAAATCCCGACAAAGCATAGATAAATGAGTCGAACCACCAATTGGATTTGAGACTACAGTGGGATCCGTAACTAGACTAGTATTTTAGGTGCAATGTTTCTACTAACGAAGCAGATATAAACGAATGCGAAGCGCAAGAGTCAGAGAGAGTCCTAGGAAAAAGAAATCAAATCTTCAACCGAAACTTCCTATCTCTTTCCGATATACTGACCATGAGAACACAACCTGACCTCCAGAAGATCCTGCCCTCTATCCTTGTCCTTGCTTCACCATACTGGAAATAACCACCTGTCTTCCTCTTGTTACGGAGTTTATTATTCTTTCCATTGTTCTTAGGTTCTACTTTCTTATCCTGTGTCATATCCATGCCTCCCCTACACGTTCTCCATTCGTGACCTCCCACCAAGATGGAGCTTCATCCTTCATTAACCAAGCAACTAGTTGAACCTTCCTTCCATCATCTATCTCAAAGATACCAAACAAGTCCTCCACTTCCTTGAGCCAATTTCTAGCCTCGACAAACGTCTCAGTCCCATGAATTGGTTTTCCTCCCATCGCACGGAAGTTATTACATATCTTAGGAAAAGCATCTAAACATGGGGGAGGAGATTCAAAAAGGAAAAAGGAAGAGATTCCAAACGGAGAATCGGAAGAAAGATATACGGCTCTTGGGGATTATGTTTTTCATAATAAACTTTTCTCTTGAAAACACCTTCTTTAAAACATGTTTTTGAAAATACTTCTTAAAAAATGCTTTTGAAAATGGTTTTTCAAAAATCTTTTATCCGTTCTGGTAACCTTCAGCTATGATACCACGTGTAACACCCCACGTCCATTAATGTCACTCACAAAGGGAATGCATTAACTTTCAAGGAGCATTATGAGTGCATAGAACAGAACATCACAAGATAGATATAAAAAATGGTACTTCAAAATTTAAAATAACTTCATTGCAGCGAAAAGTGAACATAGTTTGGTTACAACATCAAAACCCAATACTAATGTCAAGTACACAAATATCCATCTTGGACAAATTGTTATCAGAGTATATAAAAACAAAAGCATAATCCCATTCCAAATAGCCATATGAAAAAGGAATAAAGCTGAGCATTACTTTCAGCACTTCCAAGCACTTCCAATAGAAAGAAAGAAATCTGAGTCAAGCTCCACTAATCCCACCCTGAGTACCTAGGGGGAGGGAGGGAAGAAAAGAGGCGAAACAAAACGAGTTTAGATATAAAGTCTGGTGAGTTCAGTGACTTTAACTATATAATTAGTAAAGTAACAGGATAAGACATAAACTGGATATAAGAAATGATTATAACATAATCAAATATGACAAGGTGAACAAGGTAAGCAAGATATAACGTTGATTGCGCTTCTAATCACTATAAGATAATTCCTACACCGCATCAATGCTAGTTACACCGCACCATTGCTAGTCCCATACTGGAAGTTGATCCCTCTTACTAATCATAGTAATGGTAGTTTCGTGTACTTCTACCTGCTATCATAGGTGTCGCCTGCTCCTACCTCTACTAGTTGTATCCACTACCCTCCCCATTCTAATTACAACATTTATTCATAGTATGGTAGTTTACTCCAAGCTGCTGTCATAGGTGTCACCTGCTCTTATCTCCACTAGTTGTACCCACTACCCTCCCCATTCGGTCGGCTCCCTAATTCATAGATACCCGTGCTAGTCCCATAGTAGGGTGTATCACTCCCAATGGGGCAACCCGATACTACTAAAACTGCACGGCTTATACCTAAACGATGCAACAACGACTTACCTACCAGCCTGACCCACGTACGCACATGACTCCGTTGGACTTGCACTGCCACTGCTAACTCTTTATTGAACTCTTATAATCAAACCCAGTTAGTGTGTCCTGTCCTCGACCTAGTTCGAGCTCACATAGATACAGAATGGGTTACTTGTTGAAAAGGGTCCACACACTTGACACAAGCTTCCCTCCTAAGCTTGGTCCCCACTAGGAATTCCCACTTAACCCCTTCTTATTCCCATGTCTTCTTACATGTTTCACCTTGGTTAAGTGCTTCATATTATATTTCACATGTCATCCACGTCACCCATGTCTTTCCACATGCCTTATCTTGGTTAAGTGTTCATTATTTATGTTATACATGCTACCCATGCAATACATGCTACACATGTCACCCACTTAACGTTTTTTATGTTCCAATGTCTTACTACATGTCTTATCTTGGTTAAGTATTGTCTATCCGCCTAGTTGACTTAACCCCACTCACTTATCAAATCAATATGTATTATTGGTTATGCTTGCCTTAACCCTATCCGCTTTGTTCAAGTAATATTGGTTAAGTTGTCATCTTACACAGGTTAACTTAACCCCACACACCTAATATGTTTTAATTATCATATTCATCTTTGATCAGCATTAATTAGTTATTAGTGCACAGACCTCTCACATTAAATCGATTGCTTGTGGCCGCTGGATTTGTCGGGCGGTTCCGGGTAGACTTCTGCCACAATCCAGACTTAACCTCGTGTCTAAGCATCTTTTAGTTATGCCTATGACCTCTCATATTAGACTGACCGTTTGTGGTTGCTGGTTAGGCTGGTTGGTTCCGGGCAGGCTTAATGGTGTCTAACCTCGTGTCTCAGCATGCATATCTTAGCCAATTTATTCATTTGCAATTCATGCCAATTTCATGCTAATTATGTCAATTACCAAAATTCCTAATTTTTAATCTTGGATTAAAATATATTCCAATTACCCATAATTTCTTATCTAAATTATGTCCATTATTTTAATACAAATTATTCCTACAATCTTATGTGTACTATTTATGCCAAATTAGGCAAAACCAATTTATGTCAAATTCATGTATACAAGTTATACGTAATTATGCCCCAAATCAATTACATGATTACAAACCAATTTATGCCCATTACACATTATTCAATATTTTCCCAAACTTTTCCCACAATGTTCCAATGTCATTCGTACGTATAATAAAATGTTAGGCTCGCAGTTAGCCTAATCTCATAAAAAGGAAAAGAAGACAAGAAGGGAAAAGAATTAAATCACCAAAACTGGCATAAAACATAAAATAGATCCAATAACATATGGAATATAAACTTTAAGTATGCATAATAACATAGATCTAATAAGCATATGGATTATGAACTGGCATAGCATAATAACATAGATCTAACAAGCAAATGGATCATGAACTGGCATAGCAAAATAGCATAGATCTAATAAGCATATGTATCATGAACTGGCATAGCATAATAACATAGATCTAATGGGCATATGGATCATGAATTGGCGTAGCATAATAACATAGATCTAATAAGCATATGGATCATAAATTGGCATCATCACATAAAATAGATTTAATTAGGCATATGATCACATAAAATAGATCTAATTAGGCATATGAACATAAACTGGCATCATCACATAAAATGATCTAATTAAGCATATGAACATAAAATAGATCTAACTAGGCATATGAACGTAAACTGGCATCATCACATAAAATAGATCTAATTAGGCATATGAATATAAAATAGATCTAATCAGGCATACGAACATAAGCTGGCATCATCACATAAAATAGATCTAATTAGCCATATGAACATAAACTGGCATCATCACATAAAATAGATCTAATTAGGAATATGAACATAAACCGGCATCATCACATAAAATAGATCTAATTAGACAAATTCATATAGTTCATTTCACAACTTATCACAATTACTTTTAATTAATTACATGTGAAAGTAATGTGGACTCACAGTGGAAGAAGAGAAAGTAGATCTGAATTCTGTATTCTGAATTTGATTAGCTAAATAGTTTTTGTAGAATTCTATTCTTATCTTCCAATATGAATTAATCCTATTTATATTCGTTTTAGTGTAGAAGAAAGACTAGCTTAAGTTGCGGCAGCATGGAGGCGAATGAATTAGTGTATTGTGAATTAGGTTTAGGTCTAGGTATGTTTGTATAGTTGTAGTGAGTGAATTAAGGCCTTTAGATCTGACTAGAATTCATCTAAATAATTCAGATTAAAAAGACACATCACTCAGCCAACAAGAAAAGGCCACGTCAGCCCTAAAACTCAAAAATCGTCATTAACCAATAAAAATGCGCCATGTGTGCAATATGATGCGCAGCAGCAGGGGTATTGACACCCACATGTCATATATATATATATATTATAATTTTCTTTCTAACTATCTCTCCAACTAACCCTTTTCACACTAAACCGCTTTTTTTTTTTAAATTGAACTGCGTTCACACTAGGCCACTTTTTAGCCATTCACCTAAAACAAACATATGGCACTGGCGAGGATTGAACTTAGAACCTCTTGTGTACAAGTCATATGTACTAACCAAATGGCCTACTAAGTCTTTTGCTAACAAGACTTAGGACAAAGCTACACAATATTCTCTCATTCCTTTTTTTCATGTTTTGCTGCAATATTGAATTTAAAGATATCATTTTCATCTTAAATCTGTTTTCTGCAAACCATAGGTCTAAATTGACTAGAAAATCGCCACGAACGCAATGACGCTAATTTCGTGACCAAATTCCTGAAGCTTCTTAATTATCCTTTTTATTTCTATTTAATTGTTCGCATGCATTTCTTCGCAATTCATGTATTGCATTTAATTTCTTTTATTAATCTTTTTCCTTCATTTCACTGCAAGAACTTATTACATGTAATTTTATTGTCATTATTTAATTTTTCTCTTAAATATATCTATGTATATAGTATATATACATATTTCCACATTTTTAATTTCATTAAAAATGCGGGGTATTACATTCTCCCCTAATCAAAGTATTTCATCGCCGAAATCTTCAATTTAAGAAGAATATATCCTAGCATCCATCATCCATATACTCATCCATCATCCACAAGCATCCACTGTCCTTAAAAGATTTCTAATGCTATATGAAAATATGCAAAAGTTTGTGTATATGTTCCTTATCTAATGCAAAGATCAGGCGGTCTACTGATTTAGTTGACCTCCTCAATGCAAATTATGTCAGTGCCATGAGTCCAACATGTATGCAAAGGAATCCTGATGATACATATCATTTCTATATGAGTGCACAACCGTTCATTCAAATGCAACATCCATACGATAATGCATTCAATATACATCCATTAATTTAAATATGCACACTCATTCATATGCAATATGAAAGTGATTGAGCCGATCTAGTGCCTAATGTGTGTGTAAATGCATCCACGAGCAACCACTAGCAAACACTTGCATCCACCAAACATAACATGTCTCAAACACATGTTTAAAACCATAGGATTTTCCTACCTAAAGATCAAAGACGTAATCGAGAGGACATACTAAATGATATAACAAGTAGAAACAAAGCGGTAGAAAAAAGGAGAAGTTAAGATCATACCCTCAAAAAGGAAAGAGTATAACGCATGTATCTTGTCTTCCGCTTCCCAAGTCGCGTCTTCTTGATCATCTTCCCATTGGACTTCAACCAACTTGACCTCTCGGTTGCATAACTTCTTGACCTCCCATACAAGGATGCATGTAGGAGCTCGTCTAATTATGGCATCTCGCTCCACTTCCACTTCCCTAAGCATGCTCGGCTCCACTACTTCCGTGGTATCATGTAAACCCTTCCGCAAATGCGATACGTGAAATACGTCATGAACACCACTAGGCTTCTCCGACAGCTTCACTCTGTACGCCATCTGTCCAATCCTCTCTGTAATGGGGAATGGTCCTACGAACCTCGGTACCAACTTCTCTACTGATCCAAAACGAACTACATTCCTCAACGATGATAATAAAACCATGTCCATAACACCGAACTCAAGATCAATTCTTCTCTTATCAGCATATGACTTTTGTCGGCCCTATGCCATCTTCAAGAATTGTCTTTCTCAAGCTCTCTCTCGTGAAACACAAAGTCTTTAATGAACTTCCTATAATAGCCCGCCAACCCTAGAAAACTTCTTACTTCCGTTGCGTTTCTAGGAACCTTCCAATCTTGGATTGCCACCACCTTCGCGGGATCCACGGCTATCCTCTCCTTAGAGACCACGTGTCCTAAGAGCCTCACTTCCTTCCTCCAAAAATGGAATTTGGAGAACTTAGCCTTGAGTTGATGTGCTTAAAGAGTCTCTAAGACTACCCTAAGATGTAGGGCATGTTCTTCCTCGCTTCTAAAGAATATCAAAATGACATCCACAAAAACTACTACGAACTTGTTTAGAAACTCCCTAAACACCCTACTCATCAAGTCTACGAAATATGCGGGTGCATTCGTCAAACCAAAAGGCATGGCGAGCCACTTGAAGAAACCATCGAGAGTCCTAATAGCATTCTTATCTATACTCTCCTTAGCTACCCTCAGTTGATGAAATCCTGTAGCTAAGTTCAACTGCGAGAAAACCGAAGCGCCAACCAACTGATCGAACAAATCATCTATCCTCGGTAATGGGTGTCTATTTTTCTTTGTGAGTTTATTTAGCTCCCTATAGTCCACACATAATCTAAGTGAACCGTCCGCCTTTGTAGCAAAAACAACTAGAGCACCCCATTCCGAAATACCTCTTCGTATGAACCCTTTCTCTAGTAGATCCCCTACTTGCTTAATGAGTTCCCTCCTCTCTCTCGGAGCCATGTGGCGCAGTGGCAATGCAACTGGCTCTGCATTATCTATTAAGTATATATGGAAGTCTATCTCGCTCCTCGGGGGTAAACCCTGAACCTCATCAAAGGCGTCATCATACTCACGAACTACGAACAGATTTCAAATCATCGATGGATTCGTCAAGTGATTCTAGGTAGCTAAGCATCACCGAACCTCTAGGGTCACAAGAAATATCAAGGGTCTTTCCCCAACGAGTCAACAGTCTAACTACCCTCTTTTCACAGTCTAGAATGGTACCATACCTGGCTATCCAATCCATCCTTAGAATCAAGCCATAGCCCAAGAAACCAAGAACGTAGGCGTTGCATTCAAACCCAACACCCAAGATAGACACGCTCAAATCCCGACAAAGCATAGATAAATGAGCCGAACCACCAATTGGATTTGAGACTACAATGGGATCCGTGACTAGACTAGTATTTTAGGTGAAGTGTTTCAACTAATGAAGCAGATATAAATGAATGCGGAGCATAAGAGTCAAAAAGAGTCCTAGGAAAAAGAAATCAAATCTTCAACTGAAACTTCCTATCTCTTTCCAATATACTAACCACGAGAACACAACCTGCCCTCCACAAGTTCCTGCCCTCTATCCTTGTCCTTGCTACACCATACTGGAAACAACCACCTATCTTCCTCTTGTCACAGAGTTTATTATTCTTTCCACCTTTCTTAGGTTCTACTTTCTTACCCTGTGTCATATCCATGCCTCCACTACACGTTCTCCATTCGTGACCTCCCACCAAAATGGAGCTTCATCCTTCATTAACCAAGCAGCTAGTTGAACCTTCCTTCCATCGTCTATCTCAAAGATACCAAACAAGTCCTCTACTTCCTTTAGCCAATTTTTAGCCTCGACAAACGTCTCCGTCCCATGAAGCAATTTTCCTCCCATCGCACAGACGTCCTTACATATCTTAGGAAAAGCATCTAAATACGGGGGAGGAGATTCAGAAAGGAAAAAGGAAGAGATTCCAAACGGAGAATCGGAAGAAAGATATATGACTCTTGGGGATTATGTTTTTCATAATAAACTTTTCTCTTGAAAACACCTTCTTTAAAACATGTTTT
Source organism: Allium sativum (assembly GCA_030737875.1). NCBI lineage: Eukaryota > Viridiplantae > Streptophyta > Magnoliopsida > Asparagales > Amaryllidaceae > Allium > Allium sativum. The sequence continues at coordinate 35,646 of JASFAX010001979.1, read as the reverse complement.
TGAAAATACTTCTTAAAAAAGTGCTTTTGAAAATGGTTTTTCAAAAATCTTTTATCTGTTCTGGTAACCTTCATCTCTGATACCACGTGTAACACCCCCATGTCCATTAATGTCACTCACAAAGAGAATGCATTAACTTTCATGGAGCATTATGAGTGTATAGAACAGAACATTACAAGATAGATATATATAAAATGGTACATCAAAATTTAAAATAACTTCATTGCAGCGAAAAGTGAACATAGTTTGGTTACAACATCAAAACCCAATACTAAAGTCAAGTACACAAATATCCATCTTGGACAAATTGTTATCAGAGTATATAAAAACAAAAGCATAATCCCACTCCAAATAGCCATATGAAATAGGGATAAAGCTGAGCAATACTTTCAGCGCTTCCAAGCACTTCCAGCAGAAAGAAAGAAATCCGAGTCAAGCTATACTAATCCCACTCAGAGTACCGGGGGGGAGGAAAGAAAAGAGGCGAAACGAAACGAGGTCAGACATAAAGGTTGGCGAGTCTAGTGACTTTAACTATATAATTAGTAAAGTAACAGGATAAGACATAAACTGGATATAAGAAATGACTGTAACATAATCAGATATGACAAGGTGAACAAGGTAAGAAAGATATAACGTTGATTGCGCTTCTAATCGCTATAAGATAATTCCTACACCGCACCAATGCTAGTTACACTGCACCATTGCTAGTTACACCGCACCATTACTAGTCCCATACTGGAATTTGATCCCTCTTACTAATCATAATAATTGTAGTTTCTTGTACTTTTAGCTGCTATCGTAGGTGCTTCCTGCGCCTACCTCCACTAGTTGTACCCACTACCCTCCCCATTCTAATTACAACATTTACTCATAGTATGGTAGTTGTACTCCTAGCTGCTATTATAGGTGTCGCCGGCTCCTATCTCCACTAGTTGTACCCACTACCCTCTCCATTCGATCGACTCCCTAACTCATAGATACCCGTGCTAGTCACACTGTAGGGTGTATCACTCCCAAAGTGGCAACCCGATACTACTAAAAATGCACGGCTTATACCTACACGATGCAACAACGTCTTACCTACTAGCCCGAATCCATGCACGCACATGACTCCGTTGGACTTGCACTGCCACCGCTAACTCTTTATTGAACTCTTACAATCAAACCCAGTAAGCGTGTCCCGTCCTCGACCCAGTTCGAGCTCACATAGGTACAGAATGGGTTACTGGTTGAAAAGGGTCCACACACATGACACAAGCTTCCCTCTTAAGCTTGGTCCCCACTAGGAATTCCCATTTAATCCCTTCTTATTCCCATATCTTCTTACATGTTTCACCTTGGTTAAGTGCTTCTAATTATATTTCACATGTCATCCATATCACCCTTGTCTTATCACATGCCTTATCTTGGTTAAGTGTTCATTATTTATGCAATACATGCTACCCATGCAATACATGCCACACATGTCACCCACTTAACCCTTTTTCTGTTCCCATGTCTTACTACATGTCTTATCTTGGTTAAGTATTGCCTTTCCGCCCAGTTGACTTAACTCCACCCACTTACCAAATCAATATGTATTATTGGTTAAGCTTGCCTTAACCCTATCCACTTTGTTTATGTAATATTGGTTAAGTTGTCATCTTACACAGGTTAACTTAACCCCACCCACCTAACATGTTTTAGATATCATATTCATCTTTGATCAACATTAATTTTTTATTAGTGCACAGAGCTCTCACATTAAATTGATTTCTTGTGGCCGCTGGATGTGCCGGGCGGTTCCGGGTAGACTTCTTCCACAAGCCAGACTTAACCTCATGTATAAGCATCTTTTAGTTATGCCTACGACCTCTCACATTAGACTGACCGTTTACGGTTGCTGGTTAGGCCGGTTGGTTCCGGGCAGGCTTCTACCGCAAACAGAGTCTAACCTCGTGTCTCAGCATGCATATCTTAGCCAATTTATTCATTTGCAATTTATGCCAATTTTAGGCTAATTATGTCAACTACCAAAATTCCTAATTTTAAATCTTGGATTAAAATATATTCCAATTACCCTTAATTTCTTATCTAAATTATGTCCATAATTTCAATCCAAATTAGGCCTATAATCTTATGTGTACTAGTTATGCCAAATTAGGCCCAAACCAATTTATGCCAAATTCATGTATACAAGTTATACATAATTATGCCCCAAATCAATTACATGATTACAAACCAATTTATGCCAATTACACATTATTCAATATTTTCCCAAACTTTTCCCGCAACGTTCCCACGTCATTCGTACGTATAATAAAATGTTAGGCTCGTAGTTAGCCTAATCTCATGAAAAGGAAAAGAAGAGAAGAAGCAAAAAGAATTAAAGCACCAAAACCGGCATAACACATAAAATAAATCCAATAACATATGGAATATAAACTTTGGGTATGCATAATAACATAGATCTAATAAGCATATGGATCATGAACTGGCATAGCATAATAACATAGATCTAATAAGCATATGGATCATGAACTGGCATAACATAATAACATAGATCTAATACGCATATGGATCATGAACTGGCATGGCATAATTACATAGATCTAATAAGCATATGGATCACGAACTGACATAGCATAATAACATAGATCTAATAAGCGTATGGATCATGAACTGGCATAGAATAATAACATATATCTAATAAGCATATGGATCATAAATTGGCATCGTCACATAAAATAGATCTAATTAGGCATATGATTACATAAAATGGATCTAATTAGACATATGAACATAAACTGGCATCATCACATAAAATAGATCTAATTAAGCATATGAACATATATTAGATCTAATTAAGCATATAAACATAATCTGGCATCATCACATAAAATAGATGTAATTAGGCATATGAATATATAATAGATCTAATTAGGCATATGAACATAAGCTGGCATCATCACATAAAATAGATCTGATTAGGCATATGAGCATAAACTGGCATCATCACATAAAATAGAACTAATTAGGCATATGAACATAAACTGGCATCATCACATAAAATAGATCTAATTAGGCATATTCATATAGTCCACTTCACAACTTATCACAATTACTTTTAATTAATTACATGTAAAAGTAACTTGGACTCACAGTGGAAGAAGAGAAAGTAGATCTGAATTATGTATTCTGAATTTGATTAAGTAAACCGTTGTTGTAGAATTCTATTCTTATCTTCCAATATGAATTACTCCTATGTAGATTTGCTTTAGTGTAGAAGAAAGACTAGCTTAGGTTGCGGCAGCATGGAGGCGTATGAATTAGTGTATTGTGAATTAGGTTTAGGTCTAGATTTGTTTATATAGTTGCAGTGAGTGAATTAGGGCCTTTAGATCTAACTAGGATTCAGCTAAACCATTCAGATTAAAAAGACACATCACTCAGCCAGCCAGAAGAGGCCATGCCAGCCCTAAAACTCAAAAATCATCGTTAACCAATAAAAATGCGTCATGTGTGCAACATGATGCGCAGCAGCATGGGTGTTGACACCCACATTTCATATATATATATATATATATATATATATATATATATATATATATATATATATATATGTATGTATTATATATATATATATTTCTTTTTAACTATCTTTCCAATTAACCCTTTTCACACTAAACTGCTTTTTTTAATTGAACTGCGTTCACACTAGGCCACTTTTTAGCCATTACCCTAAAACAAAAATATGGCACTGGCGGGGATTGAACTCAGAACCTCTTACGTACAAGTCACATGTACTAACCAAATGAGTTACTAAGTCTTTTGCTAACAAGACTTAGTACAAGGCTACATATTATTCTCTCGTTCCTCTTTTTCATGTTTTGCTACAATATTTAATTTAAAGATATCTTTTTCATCCTAAATCGGTTTTCTGCAAACCATAGGTCTAAATTGACTAGAAAATCGCCACGAACGCAATGACGCTAATTTCGTAACCAAATTCCTGAAGCTTCTCAAATTTTCCTTTTTATTTCTATTTAATTGTTCACATGCATTTCTTCGCGTTTCATGTATTGCATTTAATTTCTTTTGTTAATCTTTTTCCTTCATTTCACTGCATGAACTTATTACATGAAATTTTATTGTCATTATTTAATTTTTCTCTTAAATATATCTATGTATATAATATATATACATATTTCCACATTTTAATTTCATTAAAAATGCGGGGTGTTACAACCAAAGTCTCCAAACTTTCTGAAAGAGAACTCATCACCAAAAGAGCCTGCAACTCATCATCAAAATTGACCTTCATGTTTGCCAATTGATTGATGACATCCTGAAACTCATTCAAATGCTCTACAACCGACTTTTCCTCATCCAATCTCAGTTGTACTAGCTTTTGTACAAGAAAAGCCTTACTTTTAGCACTCTTCGACTCATGTAGAGATACTAATTTGTCCTATAACACGTTCGTGAATTCATAACTAGCCATATGGTGGAATACTGAATCATTCAAATATTAGCGAATTAACGCAATCGTCTTTTTGTCCATTTTCTTCCACTTTCCCCCATGCATTTCCGAGGGCTTCTCCCCATCTCCATCAATGGGATCATGCAAATCATTGAGATATAGAACATCCTCTATCTTTGGCTTCCACATACCCAATTCTTCCCATTGAAAATAGACATTTTCAAAAACATCACCATCTCCCATATCTACATTCTTCAATCCAACAAACGCTGCAAACTATGCGATGATCTGAGCTTTGATACCAACTGTTGGGGTTTTGAGCGCCGTGGAAGTTTGACAAAACACCCAACAACATAGAGAACCTTCTCGCCAAATCACTTAGAGATGAACGTGGTTGAAGAAAACACAACAAGACAAACAATATCGGAAATATGAACACACGATATTCCATCCAACCACCCTTTTATTGATTCACCAAAATATTATTTACAACTGATCTCAACTATCGTTACAAAGAGGCAATAACCTCATTGAGAAATAGACAGAGAATATCTAATGGTTAAATAGTTTGAGGAGAAAGATAATGAAGAACAATGGAAAATTTTCCATACCTAATGAAGATGTCAACTAGGCCCTTTATAGAGTGAATTACTCCATACCCAAGTTTTCTTGACACCTAAGTAAACTTGACGCCCAGATTATCTTCATATATGTCAAAAATCGATTTGGATAAGCATCAAATAATCATTGCCTTAAATATCATGCAAAAAACAATAAATCTCTCCACAAAATCTGCATAGACAATTTTTTGCCCACAATTATGATTTGCGTATCTCAAATTTCAACACATGCATATGCATTTTCTAAACCTATTGATCTGTTGACTAATCTGTAGTGCAGACAGGTATATATGCTGCTTCATTCATCTAACTATTGAGTAGTGCTGCAGTAATTTATTACATGCTTCACTTGTTGGATCTTGCAAAAAAAATGTTAAAAAGAATCAAAATAAAAGTAAACTATCCATCATTATCTACTGATGGAAAAAATAAAAAACTACGATATTTTTTGTAATCTGTTTGCAACTTTCAAATATAGCAATGGTTTTTCCTTGTATAGTTAAGCAATTAGATCTTATTATCTAATCATAGGAGAACAAATAACCCTTTAACCTATGCATATTTTGTATACCTACTAAATAAAAAAAATCTACATTAAAAGTGATTTATATTTTGAAGAATTTAGAGCTCAAAACCTAATTACAAAAATATGGATGTATTTTGTTGGTCGTATCAAACATTTCACTACAAGAAAAATACCCTATTGCAACTAGCTATTTGCAACAGGCGATAAATGACAGTTGCAGTAAACGATATTTAGCAACAGACCTATTATAGCAATTGCAATAGATTAGATTTAGCAACAGGCCTTTTATTTCTGTTGCAAAAAGCATATTTTAAGCAACTGCGCTTCCCTTCCTGTTGCAAAAACATACTTTTCGCCACTGTGCTTTCATAACAGTTGCAACAAACAAATTATTTGCAACTGGATTTCCAAGCCAGTTGCGAATGAATATCTTTAGCAACTGTTTTCACCACTTGCAATAACTGTATTTTTTACAACTGGTAAAGCCAGTTGCGAAAAACATACTATTAACTTTTAATAATTAATCTTAAACAGTTATTATTAAATATTTAACAATTAGTAATTATTGTAAAAGATTAATAATTAATAATAAAATTTAATTATTATAAATTAATATTTATAATTGATAATTAAAAATAATAATTAATAATTAACAAATAATAATAATTAATAGCTAAAAAATAATAAATATAATTATTACTTATTTTAATAATTATAATTGATAATTATATCAAATATTCGATAATTTAAATAATTCTAAACTTATGACTAAAACAAAACTACAAAATATTCACAAAATTTTAAATTTTTTCTTTAAAATTTTCATTAAACTAAAAATTATTAAATTATAATACAACACATTAAGAGAGAGTGTCAATTTTGAAATATTCATAAAAATTTAAAGTAGAATTTTAAATTTTCTATAAGAAGTTACATTTTGAAACAAAATTTTTTCTAACGTGTATTGGAGCCTTACAACTTTGGATTATAAAGGACACTACAAGTTTTTTAATTCAACATGCTTTTTTGGCTTCATATATAAATGCTTTATTTCCAAATAAGTTTACAATAATTTATTTTTAATTTGTTCGTAACTATATATTCCCGTTGTCTTTACCTTAATAATTTCGTTTCACGCTTTTACATCTAAAACCCTATTATCTAGATGCTTTGCTAAAAACAATTTATTTATATATATTTACAAGCAAGTCAGCCTTTCTAGTGTTTCTCCCTTTGTATTATTGGGTCCGTTCACTTTCAGTTTAAATGCCCAATATCTTTCTTCCCTTGTAAATCGATTGAAAATAAATAGGGGCAAAATGGGAATTGGCTATGAAATGAAACCCTAGCCGTATGCACCAATGCAAGCTAAAGAAAACAAGCCGACCCTTTTCATTTTCTCTCGTTCACCAGAAACAAAAAGAAAAAAAATGGCTGAACCCTAGGAGAACAAATTAGGGAAAATCAATAAAAATCCACCGTCTCGCATCAATAGAGCCGATTTGTGAGGAAGATGGATGCTAGAGGGGAAAGCAACATCGGATCTTAGACTTCGAGGCCAAATCTAAGGGTTCGAGAGCCAATCAAAAATCTGAGGATGAAATCGAGACTTAGGTGAGTGTATTTTCCCTCCTCTAGGCAACTGGACATTTTTATAGGCAGCTCATTTGTGTATTCTGTTTCATTGAATGCTCTGCGTGATTTAGTTGCCTTGTTTTGGACGCTGCTGAATTCCTGAAACCGTAGAAATTAATAAAATCTGATCTCGTCTATTTTGCATTTGCGTGATTGTTGATTTATTGCCGTGAACCACCGGTTTGATTTCTGGAAAATAATCTGTGTTATTTTGACATTTTCTGGAAACATTTGATTGTCTTCATGCTCAATACACCACCCACTGTAAGATTAGAAAATGTCATACGGTTACCTAGAAACATTTAAATTCTTGAATTTAACTTTGCCGAGAATAAATCATGCTAAGTTGTGAAAATTGGGACACCAGTGAATATTGAATCTCATGACATCCCATATTTTAGTCTTCATGATATTTCATACTATATGCATGTTGTCATATACATTTCATGAACCCACTTAGTTGCCACTTGATGGTTTGACTTTCTTGGCCTTGGTATTTCTGTTAGCATTGACATTTTTGACTCAACATTACGCTAGATGAAAATGGAAATGGATATATATGGATATATGCATGTAAATGTGTGTATATGCATGTATATCAAAGAGTGAGATGCTAATTAATATTAATATTTGGCTAAATAGTACAGGCAGATGAATACTTAAATATAGCTGTGAATAGCGGGTTTAAATAATTAAGTGAAACTGGAATTAAGTTGAAATGTGTATATATATACATGGAAACGGATGTATGTGTATATATATATATATATATATATGTGTGTGTGTGTGTGTGTGTGTGTGTGTGTGTATTGGATAATCTGTCTCATTATTCGGAAATTTGAATGGATATGTATATATGTATACATGCATGCATGCATGAAGATGCGTGTATACATAAATATAAATAAATAAATATATATACATATATATATATATATTGGAAAAAGTACACACCTTGATTCGCAACACATAAATTGTTATATAAATATACTGCATGTGTGTATATGCAACTTTGTTGTGCATGTTTTTGTGCTTACTGATATAATTCTGTATATCGTGCTAGTCATAAAGAAATCATCAAGTGTGAAGGTTATTACGATCATGTTAGCATAGATACCACCATGTCATCATTTGGAAGTCATATAGTATAGTTTACCAGCTGCTATATGCTTATATAGACAGTAGTAAATATGTGCTTTGTTTGTGGATGAATAATTGGACTATATCATGGTTTGGTGTAACGACCCGCATTTTTTCGCATAATAAATAATTTATTTAATTATTTAAATATGTTTAGAAATTTAAAATGGTTGTTTAATTCAATTATATTGAATATTTAATTAAAATTAATAATTAAATAATATATTTAATTTCTGAATTTATCAGAAATAGTGAATCGACAATATAATGTGAACTGGACAATTCAAATAATATATAAATCAGTTTATATTGAATTATATTGATGAATATATTTGTAAACGCCAGTTGAACGAATAATTTATATTATAATTATAATCGAGCTCGAAATGGCGCTGCAGTTCATAATTTGGCGATTCAGACTTTAAACGAGTATACAGCGTCCGTTTTAAGTCGGATTTCTGTGAAACAAGAAACGCGTGGAGCTGGTGGAGTATATTTTTCTAGTGGAAGAGAAAAATCGGGATTTCGTCGTGTAGATTTTTTTATTTATGTCCAAATCAAAATTTAGAAAAGTCGCTATGGAGTTCCTTTATAATTTGCAACGCTTTATTTACGTTATAAATGGATTTTCAATATAAACTGAATACTGGTTTAACACTGGAATTTGAATATCGAGTTATGAAACCCAATATGAAGCTGTATCATTTTCTACTGTGAATATATACGATAATATTTATTTTTAAATATTTAATTTAATTATTTTTGAATATATTTATATATATAAAAGGGCTATTTTGGGCTTTAAAAATTGTCAGTTTTGCAAACGACCTCGGAATTCGACGAAACTAATTTTGTTGGATCCGCAATGTTAAATTATTGCTAGATGTCAAGTTTCGTGATTTTTAGAGTCCGTATGTGGTCGTACGGATTTTTAGAGTGAAAAACAGTCAGTATTTTGACCTTTAAAAATACGCTGTGTGAGCAGACGGAGTCGGAATTCGACGAAACCAGTTTCGTTGGGTCCGTAATGTCGAACTCTAGTGGCATGTCAATTTTATTGATTTTTGGGGATCGTATGTGATCACAGGAATTTTAGAGGACAAGTAAAAATAGCGATAGCTTAAAAAATAAATTAAATAATCGAGTTAAAAAATATATTTCTATCCTATATATACCTCTAACACTTCCCTAACCTAGTTGACCTCATTCCACGGTCAAGGAAAAATAGCCGCCACCACAGGAAATAAATCATGAGGAGAGTTCTCCTTTCAAAAATCAATACAAATCATATAAAATTCCATAAATGTTGAAACCGGGTTTCGTTCATCTCCATTTGGCCAGAGCTTCGCACCGTGGTGGTTTCGTTGAGTTCGACGTTGTCTTTGGGTTCGCTGTTCTAAGCGAGCGGAGCTAGGGTTCGACGTGGCACGAAGTACATGAAGTTTTAGCTCGTTTTGACGTTGGATTTGAGTTCGGTGTTGGATTTAACATCAATCTGGGATTTTTGGTGGTATTCGACCAAAATTTGTGTCGATAGAAACTGTACGGGGTGCGTGAGGCCGTTGAACTCGCGATGGAAGGATATGACTGAGATAATTGAAAATTGTATGGAGGAGTAGCGTTTTCAAAAAGAAGAATTTTCGATATTTTGTTGAGATTTTAAATGAAGGAAGAAAGGAGCCGTGGAAGGTTAAAAGCGTGGTAATGGAAATCGGAGGAGCAGCGTGTTCTTCGTTGGGGAAGAAGATGGGTAACCGGGCCTGGTGATTAGAAGAGGGAGACGGGCCTTAGGAAATTGGGTAAAGCCCAATGGAAATCAATTAGGTTTTATTTTAATTTATATATATATATATATATATATATATTAACTTCGGAATATCATGACTTGATCATACTATATCAGATTGATGAACCGTGAGTTGCGTCGGTACCGTATGGACGAGAGCTTCACAATGAAGTTGACCGCAAGTGGATTGGAGATCGTCCGGATTTATGGTGAAATTAAACGTCGGAATCAAGTCAACGAACGAATATCGTTATTTAACGATCACCGTCCAATGTGAGTAAATCTCACTAACTCTGAACACTTTATATTACTATAAAGTATTTTTAGAACTGATAAATATTGGTTGAATCGCTGTGTGTTGACTATTTGCTTGAACTGCTAGTCAGTTGATTGAAAACATCGATAACGATATATATAAATCGTATCGAAATATTGATTCTGTTTATCAGAATATTTTATACTCATGTTATTTATGTTGACTGACATCTGTGGATGCAGGGAAACAGGTCGGAGGGACCCAACTGGGTTCCTCAACATTTATTTTACAATTTTCATATATTCTGATATATGAAGTGTTATATCATCTGTTGTTGATGCTGTGTGTTTGGATGATGACCGATCATTTTGATTTGATATTTTTACACCATAAGTGATACGGGAAAGTGGAAAAGGGAGATTTTCAAAATATATTTGAAAATAGATTATTTATATAAAATCAGCGGATTTTATATATGAAAGGAAAAAGGAGTTTTATAAAAGAAATCATTTTATAAAATCAAAGCAATAAAGGAAAAATATTTGTAAAACAAATAGAGAAGGGAAATTGTTTGTAAAACATTTAAAAATAAAATAGAAAAGAAAATATTTGTAAAACCATTGCAAATAGAGATAAAAGGAAAACATTTGTAAAACATTTACAAATGGAATTAGAAAGAAAATATTTGTAAAAACATTTACAAATAGATTAAAAGGAAATATTTATCTAGAGAAATAAACTGATTTATAAAAGGAATTATTTATTTAGAAAATAAATAGAATATTGGAATACTTGAAAATGGATAAGAAGGGTATAAAAGGAGAATTTTACACTAGGAAGAATTTAGGCCCGTGCTTCGCACACGGGTAAACAGAATATGAATTCAAAGTGAGAATTTAAGAGAGATCTGTTTAACAGATAGAGTGAGAAGGTTAATTTATAAATAAAGTTTTATAAATTAATTTATTTATTTATCTTTGGATAAATAGAGTATATAAGTCAAGACTTATATAAAGAAGTAAAAATCGATTTCCACATCGATGTTTGAAACTGAATAAGGACGAAGGAGAATTTATCGAATAAGAGTTATTCGAAGTAAAGTTATCGAATATCAGTTTATTCGAAAGGAAGTTTATTGAATATTAGTTATTCGAAATGGGTTGATCCAAGTGAGTTAATCCAATAGAACAAATTGATTGAGATCAACCGTTAGAGTTAAACTGTTAGAGTTGAACTGTTAGAGTTAAACCGTTAGGGTTAAACCGTAGAGTTAAACCGTTGGAGTAAAGATTTAGAGTTAGTTAGTTAGAGTTATACAGTAGAGTTATTCAGTAGAGTTATTCAGGTAGAGTTACTCGGTTAGGGTTAATCGATTAGAGTCAAATCGAACTAGAAATTAAAACAGTAGTTATATAAGATAAGTTACCAGTTAGCACGACTGCTAGCGAAATTCGCAGGGCTGCAGATAGCCTAAGGTGGTCGGATGTTTCCTGAGGGAATCAGGCGTAACCATTGTGATCGCTGCGATCTAGAGTCGAGTGAATGGTGTTAAATCAAATATTAGTTAATTAATAGAAGTAATTAAGTCAAGTTTGTCAAGTTGAGTTAAATAAGTCGAGTTAATTAAGTTAAGTAGTCAAGTTGAGCCGATCAATCAAGTTGGTCAAAATGAGTTAATCAAACTGAGTTATCCGAATAAGAGTTAATCCAGTAAGAGTTAATAGAATAAGAGTCGTAGACTAGAGTTAACCAAATAGGTGTTAATAATTAGTTATCCATGTATTTAATTGAGATAGGATGTAAAGGTCATATTAAAGTTATTATATTTCGGATGCAGGGGATTATAACACCATTGTTATAATCAAGTGTTTTCCGTACGAAAAGCGGATTTGTAAATAGAATCCGAGAATGTCGTAAGGAAGTGTTAAAGATTTAGAGAGATGAACTTTGTCTATTTCGAAGTTAGAAATGTCGTTCAGTTAAGGTCTGAGAGGTAATTATACCCCAACTTGATTGACTTCGTTTTTAACTAAGAAATAGTTAAGATTCGATGGTGAAAATTGGTTAAGTGGAAACCAAATGAAGGAGATTTGGCATAGTGATGTTTATTCAAACATCTGTTTAATCAAATGAAAGAGATGTGGAAATGTTTTTCCAAATGAGAAGCAGAATTGTTTTCTGAATATAGAAACAAGAGATGGAAATGTTTTCCAATGATAATGATATATATTTTCTAAATATAGTGAATAAGAAACATTAAATAACAGGAATAGGGAAATGAACGAATGAATGATGATAATGATTGCTCGATAGAATTTCCATTGGAAATAATATCGTTGTTTGCACACAGACATGTTTTCATTTGATAGTTAAATCACCGACTATCAAAGTTTTGACTATTTACGTTGTTAATATGGAGAGACTGGTTGGATTATTATCCAGAGAACCACTCCGTATTGGCATAAGCGTTGCGAATCAAGTATGCTGAATATATTGAAGACGGAGTAAAGTGCAAGGGCTATCCTGTTTACAGAATAGTGCCTTCGGTTTGTCCAGTCCCAGGACAAACGTGAATGGACGAGTGTCTGACAGAGTATATCCAACGGATCGCGTAAGTTGATCTTTTCAAACGTACTTGCATTTGGTGGCGGAGGAATTCGTTTCTCTTAGCTGTATACCCGTGGTATTTTTGGTGAAATCAATTTGTGATTTGGCGGGTATGACAATGTGGCATTCAAAGTAATGGAGGTGGGATTTGTCAAAAGATACGTTATGACCTCAAGCCTCATCAACCGGGAAATGGAAAAAATCGGGCAGGCAGCATGGCTATGTGGGTCGCACCCATTAGGATGTATGATCACCTATCTAGAGAAATTCCTTTTGTTCTTAAGTATATCGATGCTGTCCCTTATCGGGAGACGGTTGCTGATCCCAACCGTTGGTGATATACATTCGATACACTCAAGCGAAATGAGTGGTCGGTCATGTGTGGGCCGGGTTGCAAGATGTTCTTGTTGAACCCAGTGTATTCGACTCTAGAGATACACGTTCGGAAGGTGGTCCCATACCTTGTCAAGTTGGAATCCAATCTCCAATAAGTGCCCACGGTTTTTGATTGTATACTATATATGTAGAGCGTGAGATGCAAGCGTTCTACTAGATTTTACTTACTTGTGTTTAGACATTATTATAATATCAGATAATATATGATTTCCAAAGTGTTTTGGGTTATCGTAAGGTAAAAACCGTTCGTGTTTATGTGTGGATTGGTCTTACGATTATCTTTTCTTTTGAAAGGATTTTGAAAGTAAAACCAAATGATTTGAGTTTACTCACACCAGTCCCATGACTGACCCAGAGTTTATTTTGTTTTGTTTTCCCTAAACTCTTGGGTGCCCAAATTTGTACGGGCAGTCAAGTAGTCAGGATCTACAGGTATGCTTGAAGAGCTTGGAGCAGGAGGCTTCAAGATTTTTTTTTTAGCTATTGATTATTCCGCTGTGATGAAAGTGTTGTACTCTAATAATGGTATGATATACATATACTGCTTTGATTTCAAGGTATGTTGTCTATTATATTTTATTCGTTCCGCTGTGAGATTCGTGTTACTCTGATGTTGTTGTGTTCTTCTTCTTCTTCTTCTGTTCTAATTTTCTATCTTGTCTATCCTTACCCTCTAATTTCTTTCTTGGACTATCCGGTAATTTCGACTTTTGATTGTTCGATATGTGTTGTATATCGGATAACCAAGGTCGCTTTTTTCCCGGGTCATTACATTTGGACAGCTCAATCTTTCGGTGGAATGATTAGTTTAAAACTGAGAATTACAATAAAGATTTGTGCGCCGAAGTGTTGAATTGCTAAATGACGTATAGGATAAATTGGCCAGTAAGAGTGTAGATGATTAACTGAAATGATCATATATATTTATATGGTGCAGGGGGGGACTCTGAATATATATATATATATATATATATATGTATATGTATGTATGTATGTTATAATTAATCTGTGCATAAGTTTGCTAATTCATTACAAGGGGTTGAATGCATTTAAACTGAAAGTGAATCTATTAACTGGTTATATAAATTGTATATACAGTTTAATACAAATGTGCTTTGTTTGAGGAACCCCTGACATATGTATATTTATATTAATCTGGATGTTATCAGTTAATGTTGTTACACCAATGCCAACTGTTCTTTGGGGAAAAAATACTGCATTTGAACTACACTTAGGTTGGTAGTTTGAAACTGATAACATGCATTTGTCTAAATCTTATATATAAATTGTTTGAATGTCTTACTTTCTTATAATTGTAAGGTAAACAGTAAAATGTAATACACGAAGATTGTAAACCAATGTTTTATATGCCACCTGTTTTACAAAAATACACTCATACCAGATGTGTTATGTCTGACCTTGTCGAGTCTTCACTGATTTTAGTGTCGTCTGCGTATAGGTTAGGTATCAATTAAATCTGTTGTAAATTCGCTGTTAAAATGCTTGAGTGGCATGTATTGGTTCAATTATAACTTTGTATAATATTAAATATTGTTAAAAGCCGAGAGGTATAAAACTGATTTAAGTGCCATCTGTAATTGAGATTTTGTATTAATTTCATAATGTCGTGCTTTGTAATAAACTGAGTTTAAGTACTACATGTATGATGATGTATATATGTTCAGTTGTAAAACAGTGAATAGTAAATAGGAATTCAATTGTCTTGAAATTCATTATGTTGTATAAACATTATTGAATAAGCATGTTAATGCTGCATATGACTTACTGTTTTAAAGATTTCATAACTCCTTTTTGCTGGAATGAGTATAACATGCAAATTGATGCATGCAGATGCTCATTTAAATATACAGTAAGGTTTTATATTCGAATGATTATTAGGAGAAAATTATTATATGTAAAATATGGCTACTAAACTGTGGAGTTGAAGCTACGTTAAGGGTATTTCTTGACAACAGTGTGAATTGCAAAGATATAGGGTGCATGTATATTATATCTCTTCAAGTATGAACTGTTTTAATTTCATAGCATGTCAAGAAATTAAAGAGGAACGTTAAACTAAGTATTTAGCTTTTGTAACTTGAAATTAAAGAGGAACGTTAAAGGGTCCCTGCTAGTGTAAAGCCTTTGTAAATTCATTATTATTCTAAATGAACCTTTGTTTTATGGTTTCATTCATTTGCCTCTGAGTATTTATGTATTTGCATTTTCCAAAGGCATGGCAACTACGCGAAGAAGGGAGATTGAAAGAGATAGTGGATTCAAGTCTAGAAGGATACCTAGAAGAAGAAGTATTAATATAAGCAAAAATTGCAGTCTTTTGCGCACATGCAGCTTCTCAAAGAAGACCCTCAATGGCCTAAGTTTATTCTCTTGTTATATAGTATATGTATGATAGGATAGAAATATGAGTAGAAAATATTCTATATGAAAAAAATGTGTTGTGTGAGAGAAGAAATTGTTACACATGAATGGTGTATGAAAATTGTAGAAATTTTTATTGTAATTGTTTGTACTATTAAAACTTTGTTAGAATAAAAATTTTATTTGTTTATTTCATTCTACGATATACATTATTACTAAAACAAATACATTTAATATGTAATTTCTACAAGTTATAATTTTTTTTATATAGATTTATGAATCTATTGCAACGGGCATATACTGTTGCAAAATGGTCTGTTGCAACAACAAAAGCCAGTTGCAAAAAAGTATACCGCAACATTTTATTGTAACAGGCAGAAAACGTTGTAGACTTTTTGCAACTTCGGCTATACCAACAGGCGCGGGCCTGTTGCAATTGGTCTACTGCAACAGATATTACCTGTTGCGAAAAGTGTTTTTTGTTGTAGTGATTTACTTTGTAAGTATGACCATACTACCCACTTATAACATATTCATGCATTTGATTAGTGTACTCTTTCACCATACCATATAAAAAATAGTTAACAAATTTATCCTTGATATGTAGATGCCATGTAAAGGCTTCCCTAACAATTGTGGCACTGAAATCTTTAAGGAATCAATATATATCTATAAGGTCCTCTTCTAGGAGGCCTATTTAGTGGGAGGTACATGCAATTACCCTTATCAAAGAGGTAAACCATTAACGGATCTAACTTCGTTATTGTGTTATTCCTCATTTTTGTTTTATTTCAATCTTAGTTCTTGACCTATATTATCCACCCAAATTAGACAATGATAGTAAACTAAACCAAATTTTATGTTGATATTAGTATCTACGTTGAACATCAAATTTTGGTAATCAAATATACTATCCCAGCTTTTGTTGAGGATTCAATCTAGAAATTTAGTTGTCAGATCAATATTACCTTCTCAAGTTTCGTTTTTTTTTTAATATTTGTTAAAAGACAGATTCATTATAGCCTTGTTTTGCGTATCTTCAAATAAGTAGAGACATCAATTTATAGTAACAGTTTAGTACTTATTTCAGATGATTTAATAAAATGACATTGTAATCTAGTTTCCAAATAAATTAATGAGTAGCATAAGTGTTGTACTTGAAAATATATAAAAATAGTAATAAAATAATATCGATACTTATATAGCCTGAATGACACGAAATAATAGAGCAAGCATAGCTTTACAATATAAAATTTCTTCTATTACAGCAAGCTTTGGATTTTCATTGCAAACTTCTAATAAATTCAAAAGAAACATTCTGATTTCATTTAATATAATACCATAACCGAGCGAAAGAAAAGTACAATACCTTGAATGATGTAATTGTTCTTATCTGTTGACTAATATGTAGAATAATATATAAAATTGGGTACAATGTTTTGTTATTACTGTCATATTCACTTTCTTACTAGTTCAATAGAGTTTATATGCGTAAAAGAACTTGATTTTAGATTAAAAAAAACCATGGTAGCCTTCGAAAAATAAGAACATGCTTTGAAATTTGGAATATGTTGAACCTTTGCTTGTTACTTGTCACAATGGAACAAAATATATGAATAAAAACCTTTACTTTTATTTTGTGAGCATTTGGATTGTTGTACAAGTTGAAAAGGTAACTACAGTTAATTATAATGTCTAACTATCAATGTAAAAATACAATTAATTTACCATAAGTAATTTAGAGTGTAGTATATACATCAATGTTGTATTTATTTAGATTGCTTCAGATTTTTCCTTTGTCAATATTAATCCCGCCTTTGCCTTTAATTCATTTTTCCTTATTAAAAGAACTAGTCATGATAAAAAGATAAATCAAACATAGCAAGTAATTCAAACAGGAAAGAAATTTTCCTAAAGTAAATAAGTAAAATTTACAACTCATCCTACTATGATTATGTACACACACACATACACACACACGCACACACACACTCACACACACACATAGATATAATACACACACATGTTTGTGCGTGTCACTTACATATAAATCAGGGATAGTGTCATTTTGAATAAACAATTAACGCGAATAAACAAAATAACACTATCCATGATATATATGTAAGTGACATGCACACTCACTCATATATATATATATATATATATATATATATATATATATATGTATGTGTGTGTGTGTGTATAATTTTCATTTCTTTCTAACTCCATGTAATTGATGGAACTAGATTTAAAATGTATAATATAAAATTTAATCCAATTCATTACAAAGTAATAAGGTTACTAAAACGCATGTAACTAGCACAACATATCATAAAAACTAAACAAAGGAATTAGTTTTCCAATTTTGCAAATAATGTATATGCAACAATGGCCAAAAAGCACCACATAAATGAATAAAACATAGGAGAATACTCACAAGTTTGCAGCGTTATATGTTGAATACTTTGGTTCATTTCCATAAATATGCAATAACTTATCAATTAGTGTTGTCATATATGGACTTGGAAGTATAATATAAATAGTTGGAAGGTGCACACCAAGTAGTATTTGAGCATCACTTAACAACTTAACCACATGGAATTTTGAATATTTTTATATATACACGTATAGATATAATACACACACATGTTTGTGCGTGTCACTTACATATATATCAGGGATAGTGTCATTTTGAATAAACAATTAACGCGAGTAAACAAAATAACACTATCCATGATATTTATGTAAGTGACATGCACACGCACTCACATATATATATGTATATATATATATATATGTATATATATGTATGTATGTATGATGTGTGTGTGTGTGTGTGTGTGTGTATATATATATATATATATATATATATATATATATATATATATATATATATAATTTACATGTCTTTCTAACTCCGTGTAATTGATGGAACTAGATCTAAAATGTATAATATAAAATTTATTCCAATTCATTACAAAGTAATAAGGTTACTGAAACTCATGTAACTAGCATAACATATCATAAAAACTAAACAAAGGATTTAGTTTTCCAATTTTGCAAGTAATGTGTATGCGACAATAGCCAAAAAGCACCACATAAATGAATAAAACATAGGAGAATAATCATAGGTTTGCAGCGTTATATGTTGAATATTTTGGTTCATTTCCATAAATATGCAATAACTTATCAATTAGTGATGTCATATATGGACTTGGAATTATAATATAAACGTTGGAAGGTGCACACCGAGTAATATTTGAGCATCACTCACCAACTTTACCATATGGAATTTTCTTACAACCTACAATCAAATTTCATTAGCTGATCGATGTTTTCACATCCAAAGAACATGATTTTTTGTTAACAAGTAGATGCATACAATGCATTCTTCAAAATCAAGTGAAGCTCAATCTCTATTAAAATTAAATTGGTGGCCAGAAATTTAAAAAGCTATAACAAAGAGAATATAGATACAATCATATAGACAAAATAACAAAATACAAAACAAGCCATGAAATAATGGAATTTAAATCATGGATCAAAGAAGCAAAAAAAAAAAAAAAAAGGAAAAATCACTTGGTACTGACGAATATCCAAAACATAGGTAAGCACCTTAAAAACAAAAAATTAGTTGTAGTGGTGAGATACGACTATTGGTGATTTTTCTGTTTGAGACTATATATTGGATGATGATGAATGTCGTACTTCAAAATTTAAGAATCTATTTGATAGATTCTTTCAGACAATAGTTCAACCCACCAGGTACAAACAGGTTATCGAACTATCGACTTTCAGGATTGAATAAAGCCATGGAATAGCGAAATCGGATTCAAAGTTTGTACGACTTTGATTCGACCAAGAGCACTCTAGATTATAGTTTTCTGAAGATGCAATTTCAAAAGAGAATGAAGAGGAGAAATAATCAAATTCTGCAATGCCTTAAAAGTGTTGCAAATTCAAAAGTTTGCAACAATATTTGGGGTTGGTAATGGCGCTACAAAAACGAGGAAGAAGAAAATTAACTTAATATGAAACACTCTTCTGTGTGGATATTAATAGGGATGGAGGGACTCGTCCATTCACCAAACGTCGCGACTATCGGTCATTTCTGTTCGAATTCGAACAGATGCATCCTTTCAGAATTGCAACACTTCAAAACGTTTCTAATTCAAACGCATGCGCTCTAGTAACGTTTCTAATTTCCGGCAACCCACCTTAATTCAAAATTCATATTGTGGGTCCATAACACGCTTGGCCTGTTATTGTTTAAATTTCGGCCAAAAATTATTTTTTATTTGACCCGTACCCGGCCCGGTTCGGTTCAGTCGGACGGCTGCGGCGGCACGCGCGTGTGTGGTATACTAGTGCATTGTCTCCCTCCTCACAACAAAGTAAGCATTAAGGTGCCCCAAGGCCCCAACATCCTCCCTAGAAACTTACTTAAGTACCTAACATACTTATAAATCTTCCACAATGTGGGACAAATACAATTTCTCTTCCTTCATTCTTTCTTTCTCTACAAAATTAAACCTATACCCCAAATCAATGATTTGAAAATTTACAACGATCTCCCCAATTTTCAAAATAAAATAATTAAAGTGGACGGCTGAATCACTAATGTGACTTCCTACATACCCAAGTGGGATCAAGCCCATGTAGTTCTAAGATCAAGTTTTGCATCATTGTGGAAACAACAGGTAAATAAAAGGTATCTTTTGGATTTGAACCTTTACTTAGTGTAAACAATTCAAAGTTCTATAGAGATTCTATGGTGAACGAATCTTGAACCAAGTATCCCTTAATGATAAAACTGAAACAATCACACATGTCGATTTCCTTACTCAGATTGTTCTGTATTGCTTAGCACGTTAATGGCCATGTGCTTTAATCCTGGTTGATGAGTCTACTTTAGAAAGCGGTCTTACTTTCCTAGGAAACGGCCTCATTTCCATACTCATATAGGTAAGTCTCTTAAGGTGTTTCTGCGATATACCTTTTAAGGTTTCTAGACTTATTAGGGATATTTATCCATCCGTTGTTCATGCAGAATCCAACACTAAATATTTATGGGATTATTGATTTAGTGTTCCATAATCATACTCTTAACATGTTGGTACCCATTGAACTTTGTCTATCCCTTTCTAGACACAAGTTGAGTTTCTGTTAAGGATGATCAATCTTCATTTATAGACCTTAGTCCCATTTCTTTTGACTTTCTAGAAACCATTGCCTTCGGAAGACTTTTAGTAAGTGGGTAAGTGGGTTAGCCAAGTTTTTATTCGTTTCTATGTAGTCAACAATTATAACTCCACTTTTGAGTAACTGTCTTACCATTTGATGTCTTAGACTCACATGTCTAGACTTTCCATTATATGTTTTATTAGATACATTATATATCATTGCATGATTACCATAGTTAATCAAGACTGTTGGAGATGGCTTCTTCCACATTGGGATTTCCATTAATAAGTTCCTAAGCCATTCCGCTTCCTTACATGCATCTGCTAATGCAGTCAATTCTGACAACATAGTTGAATCAGATATACAAGTCGGCTTCCTAAAAACCCAAGACACAACAACGCATCTTAATGAAAATGTCCATTTAGTCGTAGACTTGGATTTGGATTCTACATTGTTCCAGGTTGCATCACTATATCCTTCTATTACAGCAGGATATCCTTTATAAGATAAACCATAGTTGATGGTTCCTTTCAAATAAGTTAAAACTTTGGAAATGATTTTCTAGTGTTCGAAACCTGGATTACTCGTAAATCGACACAATACACTTATATCATATGCTATGTTAGGTCTAGTGCAATGCATAACATACATAAGACTCCCAATAACACTAGAATACACTAGTTGAGAAATGGTATGTCCAGTGATCTTTTTAATTTGATACTTGGATCTAGAGGAGTTGGTGCTGGTTTGTCATCATAATGGCCATACTTTTTTAGGAACTTCTCAATGTAATGAGATTGGGTTAGTAATATCTCCCACGCTTTCCTAATGATTTTAATTCCTAAAATTACATCAGCCTCTCCTAGATCTTTCATATCAAATTTAGAAGATAGAAACTTCTTAATTTCACTCACACTTGATATATTGGAACCAAATATTAGCATGTCAACAACATATAAATATATTATAACATAACCGTTGTTATCCGATTTGCTATAATTAACAATGAATACGAATGACAGTATAACTTTATCAAACTTCTCATGCTATTGCATGAGAGCTTGCTTTAGACCATAAAGAGATTTGACTAATTTACAAACTTTCTTTTCTTGGCCTGGGGTTATAAAACCTTCAGGTTGTTCCATATATATTTGTTCTTCCAAATCTCCATTTAGAAAAGTTGTCTTTACATCCATCTGATGTATGACCAAGTTATGAATTGATGCAAGTGCTATTAAACAGTGTATAGAAGATATGCGAGCAATTAGAGCACGCATACCAAAATAATCTACTCCTTGTCATTGCTTATATCCCTTAGCAACTAATATGGCTTTAAACTTATCAATGGACCCATTTGTATTCAAGTTTTTCTTGAATATCCATTTACATCCTATAGGTTTAGCACCAGGAGGTAAATTAGTCAAAACCCAAGTTTTGTTTAACATTATGGAGTTCATTTCATCATTGATCGCATCTTTCCAGAAATTGGAATCTCTATAACTCATAGCTTCAGAATAAGTTTTCGGATCATCATCGACGTTCATTATATATCTTGTCATGTTAAGGATTTCATCCGTATTGCCTTCTACGAGATATGTTATGAAGTCAGGACCGTAGTCCTTCTCTATTCTCGCTCTTTTACTTCTCCTGTGTTCAGTACTATTATCTGGTACTGATACGTCCTTACTTTTTTGAGCAGGAGAACAATCATTGTCATTGATATCATTAGTCACAGTTGGTTACGGACTATATGATCTCAATGGATTCTCAATAGTTTGATTTTTAAGAATTCTATATCTACAGATTCTATAACTTCTAAAGTGTCAAGAATAAGGAACCTATAAGTTATACTGTCAAGAGAATATCCTAAGAAAACACGTTTAAATGCCCTATTACCTAACTTTGGTCATTTGGGGTCGAGTTTTCTAACATATTCTAAGCAACCCCAAGCTTTAAGTCTGGTAAGGTTTTCTATTAAACCATAATTCATAAGGGGTAATATTGTTCTTTTTAAGTGGTACTCTATTTAAAATGTAACATGTATACAACATAGTATCACCCTACAGGTTATAAGGTAAATTAGTACTTATGAGTATGGCATTAACCATTTCTACTAAAGTTCTATTTTTCCTCTCAGCAACACCATTTTATCATGGTGTATACGGGGAGGTACACTGGTGAATTATACCAATTTGTTTGCAAAACAAAGTAAATTCATTTGAAAAATATTCACCACCACGATCTACATGTAACACTTTAATTTAAACTCCTAATTGTGTTTCGACTTCTGCTTTGTAAATTTTGAATTTATCAAAAGCCTCATCTTTAGATTCCATTAGATATACATACACATATCTAGTATAATCATCAATAAATGTTGTATAGTACTGGTAACCACCATAGGTGATATAATTTTTTAAGTCACCCACATCATTATATAACAAATCAAGCAAACCCGTTTTCCTTTCAACAGATTTAAAGAATTTCCAGTGTATTTTTGCTTGAGCACATATTTCACATTTAGAGATGGAATCGAAATCACAATCAGAAATTAATCCTAATTTATGCATATTTTTAAGAGATTTATAATTAACATGTCCTAATCTACCATGCCATAAATTAATAGCATCAACAACATAAGCAGAAGATTTCTTTGCTAGATTCAACTTAATCATGTCGTTACAAGAATATCTCTGTCCAATTAATTTGCTGTTCTTGGATAACACTAACTTATCAAACTCATACACCATCTTGAATCCTCCTTTATTAAGAAGGTATCCAGAAACCAAATTCTTACACATATCGGGTACATAAAATACATTGACTAATGTAAGAACCTTCCCAGAGGTGAATGTAAGTTCAGTTGTGCCTTTTCCCAAAACTTTATTTGCACAGTAACTTCGCTGGATTCTCCATTATTTTCATTGTAAATCTTGAATAGATTATAATCTTTGCAAATATGAATGGTTACTCCAGTATCGAGCCATCAATCATTATCAATGCCACTAATGGAGTACACCCCTTGTACAACAGCCACAATCTTTTCTTCGACCACGTTCACTGTTTATTGTTTCTTTCGAAGACGACAGTCTTGGTCATAGTGGTCGTGTTTGTTATAATAGTAACAGGCACTCTTCTTTTTGTTCCTGGAATTATTATTTTTCTTCTTAATCTGTATCTCATTCTTATGCTTCAACTTATCATTAAGTTCAACATTATTTGCCTTAGATCGAGACTCATTTTGCGGATTATCATCTAGTTCGCGTTAATGAGAATCCTCTTCAATACGAAGATGACGCTGTAAACCATCTAAATTATAATCCATTTCGACAAATTTCAATTTTGTCTTAAAATCATTTCAAAAATTTGAGAGTCTCAGAATAATAACTCCAAATCCAAAAGATTCAGGGAGATCAATAAGGACATCTTTAAGTTGATTCACCGACAGCAAGATTTCACTTACTTGTCCAACTATGGACTTTTTGGCGACCATTTTGAAATCCATGAAATTACAAATAAGAATTTTCTTATTATTTTCCTCGGATATGCGATACTTGCTTTCCAATGCAATCCAGAGGTCCTTTGCAGTTTCCAAGGTCATGTGAGCGTTGTAGACTGAAGTAGACAATGCATTCAGAATATGCGCTTTGCACAGAAAATCACCATCTTTGCCTTCAAAGCAGCATCTCCCGCCAACAGTTTTCTCCGCTATAATTTCCAATCGGTCTTCCAAGATGTAGAATAATTTGAAAGTGATCAGATAGAACTTCATGATCTTTTTCCAATGAGTGAAATTTTCACCATTAAATCGCTCCAATTTAGTCATATACTAATTCATCGCTTGTAGCGCGCTCAAACCTTCCATGATTGAAGACATTATCTAAAAATTTATTGGAGATTTTGCGGTTTGAGACTATTGGATGATGATGAATGTCGTACTTCAGACTTTAAGGATCTACTTGATAGAGTTTTTCAGATAATTGTTCAACCCACCAGATACAAACATGTTATCGAAATATCGACTTTCAGGATTCAATAAAGCCTTGGAATAGCGAAATCGGATTCAAAGTTTGTACGACTTTGATCCGACCAAGAACACTTCAGATTATAGTTTTCTGATGATGCAATTTCAGAAGAGACTGAAGAGGAGAAAGGATCAAATTCTTCAATGCCTTAAAAGTGTTGCAAATTCCGAAATTTGCAACAGTATATGGTGTTGGTAATGGCGCTGCAAAAACTAGAAAGAAGAAGAAAATTAACTTTATATGAAACAATTTTTTGCACAGCTATTCATAGGGATGGAGGGATGCATCCATTCACCAAACGTCGCGACTGTTATTTGTAACGGTCATTTCTGTTCGAATTCGAATAGATGCATCCTTTTAGAATTGCAATGCTTCAAAGCGTTTCTAATTCAAATGCACGCTCTCTGGTAACGTTTCTAATTCCCACCATCCCGCCTTAATTCAAAATTTGTATTTCGGGTCCTTAACAGGGTTGACTTGTTACTGTTTAAATTTTGACCAAAAAATAATTCTTATTTGACCCAAACCCGAAACCAGTACCTGACCCGGTTCGGTCGGACGGCCTCGGCGGCGTGCGAATGTTTAGTATACTAGTGCATGGTCTTCCTTCTCATAACAAAGTAAGCATTTGGGTTCCCAATTGCACCAACATCCTCTCTAGAAACTTACTTGGGTACCTAGCATACTTATAAATCTTCCACAACGTGGGACAAATGCATTTCCTCTTCCTTCATTCTTTCTTTCTCTTCAAAATTAAACCATACCCCAAATCAATGTTTTGAAAATTTACAACAAAGAATTGGATAATTTCTCTGTCATATGATGAAGCACGATGAATATTAGTGAACTTCAAAGGTAAAGCTCAGTCATGGAGAGGTAATAGTCCGCGTATGGGAAAAATATTAGAGGGTTAATAAAAATAACAACTTGTCTTAGCAGTTTCATTTAATAGTTTTTGTTTGCAGTTTCATTCATTTATATTTTGATATAACAACATATTCTGGGGCATTGCATTTGGTGTGAATATAAGATTTTCTCGTAGTTTTTATGAAATAGAGATCTAGAATGACCAAAATACAAAAATGCATGAATTTCTTCGCTGCCTCCAGTTTGACCGGCTTATAAAACATGGATCATATAGTAATTTAGGTTCTTTGGCCACTTCTTGTCTTCACTCATATTGCATATGGATTTGCTTATTTGAGTTGTAATTTATATATACATCTTTTTAATTTTATTATTTCCCTTTCTGTCACTGTCCAAGATGTTCTAATGCAGTTCAAACACCTCTTGTTGAGTATTCATGTTTTCTTTTGTACCTACCTGCTCATATATGCACTACACATCCTATTTTCGCACAATAGAGTCTACTCTTTAGAATCTGGTCAAAACCGTATTTTATGTTCTGGTTATTTTATGAAAGTTGCAGTCTTTCTTTAATTTTTGAAGCTAATTCCGTAGGTTGTAATTGTCGGTGTCTTTGTATATAGTTTTTCGTTTTAACTTTAGGATTATTTAAAAAAAACTGACTTCATGTTATCCAAAAAATGGTTTATAACTTGGAATATTTTCTCAGTCCTCAATTACATTAGAAAAGTCAGAATTTGCATTATTTAATAAAGTTCAAGGGATGTATATAGTATATTCATATTGGTAACTGCCATATTATCACACATGTCCTTTTGCAGGATAATTAGACCAGATAGGATGTGTCCATCCATTTCTTGTTCCTCATTTTCAATTTTGAATTTCATCTAGTTTCCAAAATAGTCATTTACTTGGTCATAAGAGTTTTAACTTGGGCAAGAGCTGGCATGCCGAAGGCTAAAGAGCACTGGCTTTCAGGTTTACTTCTTCTTTTAAAACCATGGACAACTCTATTTACATGGCAATGTTTGAATATCAATGATGTAATTCATATTTATTTTGTCTTTAATCAAATATGCTTTTGATATTGATATGGTTTTGCTTTCATATTTTATCTGTTATATATATTTAAAATTTCACTATTGAAATACCTATAACGTGCATAATTCAAATAAAGGATACGATTGTGCACTATAGAAAGAATGTCATAGCAAAAATAAATCACTATATATATTAATAGTGGAAAAATAATGCTATGGAAACGACGAAGCATTATAAGAAGAACACTATACATTAGAATATTGTAGCATATAAAAACAGCTATGAATAAAATCAAACTTATATGGAAAGATAATTTATAGCACTAAGTACATGCTATGAAGAAACCATTGATGCTATAAATAAAAGATAAAAAATTATCAATAAAATGACATAGATAAAACGCTATGACCAAGTTCTCATTACGGTGACGTGTGCTATAATAGGTTTGAATCAATAGCATTTAGTTTGATTCTACATGTTATTTCATGGCTATTATAACATGTTGTTATATAACATTGTCACTAATGCTTTGAAAGTATATTATAGCGTTTTTCATGCGCTACTAAAAGGTAAATTTGGTGTAGTGTGCCAAACTATTTGATAAAATACTCAGCATGCGAGCTTCTCGATTCTTTCCAAGATAGCAAAGGGTCAACCAAATCTCGGTGCGTGTAATACCCCATATTTTATATTAGTATAAAATAAAAATATAGATGATTTATGATTTCAAAATTTATCCCTAAAACATATACCATTTTGTTTATGGCAATTTTCTGATTCGTTTTGATATATGACTTGCTCCAAATGGACTCCGTATGGGAAATTTATTAATGAATAAAGATTTAAAATGTTATATGCGTATGTATATGTATAAGTATCAAATTTGAAATCGGATATGTGTTATAAGCAGAAGATAATTGTAACACTCCGTAATTTAAAATAAACTGTTAACAATAAATTAAGGAATACTTAATTTAAATAATTGGAATTAAGTAAAAAAGACTACGCCATTACGTTCGTCTTGGAATTCTACTTAAGATAGACTCCAAGTTTGCTTAAAACAGACATCGTATGGAGAATTTATTAAGGTTAGAAGTTTGTTTACGCATAAGAGAAATATATGTAAGCAAATTAATGTGGAAATTAAAAATATTTCAAAATCAAAGAGCAGAAGGGGAGCAGGAAATTTCCCGCTATGGGTGTCGACCCATGGGTCGACCCCATCAAGGAGGTGTCGACCCCTGGGTCGACACACTAAGGGGGTCGACCCCCATACGAATCTGGGTAGATCTCAGCCTCCGAATTTGGCCTGATTTCTGGTCTAGAATCTTTGGCTGATGACCATAAATAATACCTCATTCTCATTGTTTTATTCATCCAAAAACAATGGAGACAACGAGGTGTTCCCCCAACTTAGTTTGATCTAGCCTAGTTTCCTTCAACAACAAGAGTTGGACAAATTCAGAGATTTGTGCTATGTCATCTACAACTTATTTCCTGCTCTTAGATCCATTCTCTATGAGTCTATGTTATTTTTAGATATAAACATTTAAAGGTTATTGTGACATGTCTATGAATTGGATCTAAGCCTATGACTATTTGAATCATATCAGATCTGCTATAACTTGTGTATTTAATTTACTGTCTGGATCTCATCATGCCTGATATCCCTATCATGCTAGTTTGCTTAATCATGTCACCTTATGCCTATTATGCTAGTTTGCTTAATTATGTCAATATGCCCAATTTTGTCACTATATGTTTATTCAGTTGGTATGCCTAATTCTACCATCATATGTCTATATTTTTATTAGGCTTATTTCTGTTCTCTTCCCTTCTTCTTTTCCCTTTTTATTTTATAGTCAGGCTACCTTCGAGCCTTGGCATAATGCTGAAATATGCGAATTTACGAAATTGGGAACAAGGGGAAACGTTAAAATTGGGGAATAACTTGTATTGGGAATTTGGGAATAACTTGAATTGAAAACATAGGTATGGATTTGGGGCATAGACCAAACCATGATTAAAGACCTTAATTTTAGGGAATATGATACATGGTGAATATGGCTTGGGAAAAGGGGCATGAAAACCTATAATGAAATAGGAATAATTGGTCAGTTATGAAAAATGCCTAGATTTACAGTAATTAGAAACTTTAACCGCGCTTAAACACGAGGTTAGATTGCACTTGCGGTAGAGGTCTGCCCGGAACCGCCCGACATATCCAGCGTCCATAAGTGGTAAATCTAATGTGAGGGTCTAAGTGTATAAACATGAGACGATGCTAAGACACGAGGTTAAGTACGACTTGTGGAAGAAGTCTTTCCGGACCCAACCGGCATATCCAGCATCCACAAGTTGTAGGCTTAATGTGGGAGGTCTAGCCTATTATAACCATAAATGAATGAATGGTAATGAACTTGAATACTAACCTGTTTGAATCCATAGGGATTACATGAACATGCTAACTTGGGGTGGTGGGATATATATATATATATATATATATATATATATATATATATATATATATATATATATATAGGTCCAAAAATTAACCTATTGGGGTTATGAAATCTTGTTACTCTGGTAGGCATAACCTGTGGAGATCCTAGTAGTGGGAATGCAAGCCTAGGGGAAAGCTTGTATCATCTTGTGTGTGGGAACTATTTTAGTCAGTAACCCATTCAGGTATCAAATGAGTACTTCAAACTAGGTCGGAGTCATGGTACGCTTGCTGAGCTGATTGTAAGAGATCCAAAAGAGGGGACGGTGTGGGAGGCGCATTCTAATGGGGTCATGTGCATGCATGGGTCCGGACTAGGGAGGCTAAGACGATGTGACATCGATAGATATGGTTGTGCACATCCTGGAAACGAAGGGTTGCCACTTTTGGAAGTGATACATCCTACTGTGGGGCCAGCACAAGGAATCTACGGAGAAGGGACCCGGTCGATTGGCGTAGTAATTAGGGTACATCTAGTCTCATTTTTTTAGGAGCCCGTTATTATCCTTAGGGGTAACATCGGTATGTTTAGTTGGGCTACCTATTATTGTATTGGGTAAAACCTCTCACTAGAAGTGCCCTTAAGTCTACCATCTTGTCTAGTATACTAATATTGGTGCAGAGAGAGAGAAAGAGGGAAGATTATTAAAGAAGCGCAATATATTTTATCATGTTTATCCTGTTTACCTTGATTACCTGCCTTATGACACTCTTATTTCTCTCTCCAACTTATATGCCTGTCATGATGCTTTTACTTATTTATATGCCAAAAGTAACTGGACTCTTCCAGACTTTATGTATGACTCATTTTGTTTTCTCTTCTTTATCTTCCATTCCCCCCTCCCCCGAGGTTCTCAGGGTGGGAATACTCAAGCTTGACCGAGATTCTTCTTTTTTGCTTGAAGCTGCTTAGATGTATTGCTCATTTTTGCTCCTGCTCTACTGTGGCTACGTTTTTGGGGATTATGCTTTTTCATGTTTATTATACTCTGACGATTTTTTGTACAAGGGAGAAGTTTTATGTTTTCAGTATTTCAGACTTATGATGTAATCATGTTTTGGACCATGATGTTTCCTATTTAATAAAAAGTTTTAAATTCCGCTGCTATTTTATATCTGTCTTGTAATGTTTTTGTTTCTGTTTACCTATAACGCTTCGCGAAACTTAATGCATTCTTATAAAGAGTGACATTAACAGACATGGGGTGTCACATTTGGTATCAGAGCTGAAGGCTACTAAATCGAATAAAAGATTTTGAAAGTTATTTTAAAAAAAAGGTTTAAAAGAAAGCATTTTCAAAAGAAAAGTCTGTTTTGAAAAATATATTCCCCAAACCCATAGGAAATATCTTTCGATTCTCTGTTAGAATCCCTTTTTCCTATTCTTTACAGCATGTCTAGGGAACCAAATATTCCTAAAGGCGTTACGATACCAGGTTGGTTCCGTAGGTATATTGTAAAACCCCATGTCCATTAATGTCACTCACAAAGGGAATGCATTAACTTCTGTGGAGCATTTTAAGTGTGTATAGAACAAAAACTTAACAACAAGACAGATATTAAAAGTATTTAAAAATTTAAAATTTATTTCATTGTAGTGGTAAACACATAGGTTTGATTACATCATCAAAAACCAGAGTCAAAGTACATAATATCCATCTTGACTAAATCAGAGTACATAAATTGAAAGACATAACCCCAATACAAAATAGCCATAAATAAGATAGGCTGAACTTTTACTTCAGCGATCCAAGCAACTTCTAAAAGCAAGAGATACGGCTGTCCAAAATCAAGCTCCACTAGTGCTAGTTCCACCCTGAGCACCTAGGGGGGGGGGGAGGAAGAAAAGAGGTGGAAACAAAGGGGGTCAGACATAAAGTCTAGCGAGTGCGATAACTTTAACAATATAATTACCAAAATAAATAAGCTAAGGCATAAGTTGGAAAATAAGGAAATGACTGTGAACAATTGGGTATGACAGAGTAAACAAGGAATTAAGATGAACAAAGATAACGTTAAAGGCGCACCTAAACCACTATAAGATAATTACTACACTGCATCACCACTAGTCACCCTAAGGTTGATCCCGCCTACAGAACTTAATAATGATAATGGTAGTTTCGTGCACCCCTAGTTGCCTTCATAGGTGTCTCCTGCCCCTATATCCACTAGGTGTATCCACTACCCCCATGTGATCGGCTCCCTAACTCATAGATACCCGTGCTGGCCCCACAATGGGGTGTATCACTCCCCAAAGTGGCAACCCGATACCACCACAATGCACGGTTAATACCTACACGATGCAACAACGTCTTACCTACCAGCCCGGGCCCACACACGCACATGAACCCGTTGGACTTGCGTTGCCACCGCTAACCCGTTTTGGCCTCTTACATTCAAGCCCAGTACGCGTGTCCCATCCTCGACTTGGGTCGAGCCCACAAAGATACTTATGGGTTACTGGTTGAAACGGGCCCCCATTACTTTACACAAGCTATCCACCTAAGCTTGGTACCCTCTAGTACATCTCACTTAACCCTCTTCTCATTCATGTTCACATACATATTTCAATTTTTGGTTAAGTGCATCTAATCGTATATCAAATGCCACCCAAGGCACCCACTTAATTCCACATGCCACCCAAGGCACCCACTTAACCCCCTCATGTCCCACTACATGTTTATCTGGTTAAGTGTTTCTTAATTCATTAAGACCGTAACCTCGTAAAGACCTCCTACATTAGACTGGCATTTGTGGCAGCTGGATTTTCCGGGCGGGTCCGGGCAGTTTTACACCTCAAACGAGCCTAACCTCGTGTCTTTACAACTGTTACGCATTTAATTTATGCCTAAGACCTCCCACATTAGACTGGCATTTGTGGCAGCTGGATTTGCCAGGCAGGTCCGGGCAGTCTTACACCATAAAAGAGCCTAACCTCGTGTCTTAGATGATTAATTACACAAAATTAATTATTCCCCAATTTGAATTAATTTCCCTATTCAGATTATCAATCAATTCCAAATTTAACTATGGCCATAATTGACTCAATTATGTCCATCTATTTATGGTATGCAAAATCATACCAATTATCATCATAAATTTATTTTATGCCATTTAAGGCATTTATTCCAATTCTCAATATTAAATCTTTTAATATTATCCCATTGCCCCACGTTGTACGTTCGTTCGTTTAACGTAAAATATACGTTAGGCTCGAATAGTCTATCTCATGGAATAAAGAGAAAACATCACAACATACATATAGATAAAACTAGATCTAAACATAAGGGGTGAACTTGCATGTGTGAATAAGGTTCTACATCTAAAACTTGCATAGACCAAAGTCACAAATTTGCATAAAACTACATATGTCGTAGATCTAAATCTAAAGGTGTAAACTTGTTTAGGTAATAGTCACAAACTTGCATAAACCATGTATGTCATAGATATAATCATAAGGTGTAAACTTGCATAGGCAATAACCACAAACTTACATTACATGATTCATACCCCAAACACACACACACACACACACACACACACACACATATATATATATATATATATATATACATACACTTGCATATGTGATTTATGCAACATAATGATGGTGTAAACTTACATCTAAACATTTAAACTAGCATGTAGAATATACTAGCATATAACTCACACATGTCATAGCCTAACTTTAGATCCAATTTACACATAAAATAGATGTCATGAAACATGTAAGGTTGTATATAATTTTCACTAACTTGCATATGATCCATGCCTCAATTAACATCCTAACTTGCATACATACATATGATTTATCATGTGAATTAGTTCCAACAACATAACCAAACTAGCATATGAAACAACATCATGAATTGATTATACATAAGCCAATCATAGAATTACAACATAGATGATAACATCACAACTTTACAACATAGATGATAACATCATAGAATTTACAACATAGATATAACATGCGGTCAATAATTCACAACATAACCATATAATCCACATTATATCTCAATCTAATTAAATTGTTAATTATTTTATTAAAGAAATCGAACTCACAACTCAAAGAAGGTCTTGAGTTCTGAAATCTGAGTTCTGAAGTTGAATTAGCTTTCCTTTGAAGAAGACTATTTGTTGCGGTTTAGATTAGAGTTGAATAGAATTGAATTGATTAGCTGTTCTTCCTCTCTAATTGGTGGCGGCTATTCTAGGTTGCAAGGTGACGGCATGGAGGCCATGATTCTAATTTTTTATTTGATTTTATGGTTTGAGTCTACACGTGTTTTTATAGAGTTTAGGATTAATTTAAGCCGTCCGATCAACCCAGAATTAACCCCAGCCATTCAGAGCAGATCAGAAACCCTAATGACTCAGCATACAGTCATAAACAGTTCATCAAACAAATCTCCCGGGGGGGGGGGGGGGGGCAGGTCGACCCTATGGTCGACTTGGTGAGGGTAGGTCGACCTGGCCTGGGCGGGAAATTTCCCGCCTAGCCCATTCTGACTCCGAAATTTGAATTTTTGAAATCTGTTTAAATTTTTCGGAAACTTCCGATGGCCATAACTTCTTCATACGAAGTCCAATTCATGCAAACTCGGACTCTATCTAAACCAAAATTCCGAGATGAACACAATGGCGCAACCTTTTTCCCTTAATTCTCACATCTGAGATTAGTTATTCTTTAATTTGTGAACATTAATATTGAAAATTACACGGTGTTACATTCTCCCCTCCTTAAAGGATATCGCCCCCGAAATCCCCAAGTTAAGGAGAATGCATATCCTAATATCCAAACAACCATCTACTCAACCATCGAACACAGGCATCCATTGTCCTTATAAAATTTCTAATGTTGTATGAACATATGCAAGAAGTGTGTGTATATGTTCTTTATCTAATGCAAAATCAGGCGGTCTACTGATTCAGTTGACCTCCTTAATGCAAACCATGATAGTTCCATGCTTCCATTATGTATGCGAAAGAATCCTATCGATACATATTATCTCTACATGTGTGCACAACCATTCACCAAAATGCAGCATCCATATGATAGTACAATCATTATACATCCATTAACTTAAATATGTACACACATTTATATGCAATATGCAATATGAAGTGACTGAGCCGATCTAGTGCCTAAAGTGTGTGTATATGCATCCACGAGCAACCACTAGCAAACATTTGCATCCACATGCATCCATCATACATAACATGTCTCAAACACATGTTTCAATCATAGGACTACCCTATCTAAAGGTCAAAGATACTAGCGAGAGGACATACTAAAGATAAAACAAGTACAATCTAAGCGATAAAGGAGAAACTAAAAGACATACCCTCGAAAAGAAAAGGGTACAATGAATGCATCTTCTCTTCCGTCTCCCAAGTAGCATTGCTCTCATCATCTCCCCATTGCACTTTGACTAGCCTGACCTCTTGATTCCTCAACTTCTTAATCTCCAACCCAAGAATGCACATAGGAACTCGTCGAATCGTCGCATCACGCTCTGTCTCCACCTCTCTGAGCAAGCTCGGCTCTACCACTTCCGCGGTCTCATGCAAGCACTTCCTCAAATGTGATACATGGAATACATCGTGTACACCACTAAGTTTCTCGGGCAACTCCACTCTACACGCCATCTATCTAATCCTCTCCTTAATAGGAAACGGCCCTACGAACCTTGGTGTTAACGTCCCAACGGACACAAAGCGAACCACATTCCGTAATGGAGACACCTTGACAAAGACCATGCCCCAATATCAAACTCAAGATCTGTCCTCCTCTTATCCGCATAAGATTTCTGCCTATCTTGCGCCGTCTTCATCCTCCTTCGAATCAAATCAATCTTTTCCGAAGTCTCTCTAATCATATCGGGCCCAAGTAAGATCTTATCTATAGATTCCCACCAACATGTAGGCGAACGACACGGCCGTCCATAAAGAGCCTCGAACGATGCCATGCCAATGCTAGACTGAAAGCTATTATTATATGCAAACTCCACCAAAGGAAGATGTTCCTCCCATGTACCTCCGAAGTCTAAGACACACAACCTCAATAGGTCCTCTAGAATACGATTCACCCTCTCGATCTGGTCGTCCGTCTGAGGATGATATGCGGTGCTCAAACATAACTGAGTCCCTACCGCCTCTTGCAAGCTCTTCCAAAACTCGCTAGTAAAGATAGGATCGCGGTCGTTCACT